>JADRCD010145132.1:22969-43234 GCA_019843815.1 Montemys delectorum
AGGAGGAGGAGGAGGAGGAGGAGGAGGAGGAGGAGGAGGAGGAGGAGAGAAATAGAGGCCAGCCATGAACATGTGGAGAGGTGGAGAGGGGGAATGGGAATGGAGAGGGGGCAGGAAGCAAGAGCAAGGGAGCAAGAGCCCAAGAGACCAGGAAAGGAACAAGGGAGGGAGGAGGGGGCAAGCAGCCACTTTTATAGTGGGTCAGGCCTACCTGGCTCTTTCCAGGTAATTGTTGTGTGGAGCATACCTGGCTGTTGCCAGGTAACTGTGGGTTGGAGTTTAGTTGGTTTCACAGCAACCAACTGTCCTATCTAGCTATTTTACCTATAAACCACAATAATGAACAACATGGCACAATAAGCTAAGAATGCAGTAGTGGCATGCATAGCTTGTTGGTAACCAAAAGCTCTCTTATTAGACTCCAATATCCACTCTACAAGAGGGAAATTATGCCTGGTACTAGAATCCTAGCCAACTAGATTGCTAGTAAAGTCGTGGAACTTGGAGGAGGACTTAAAACCACCCCCTTTGTCCTTATGCTAACCTTCCTTTAAAGAGAACAGGAGATAATAATTGGCTATGTAGTTTAGGGCAGAGGACCCCAAGAATGAAACTTTTCTTTTTTTCCTTGACTGAAAGTTGTATACATTATTGGTTTCTTTCAGTAGCTTCATACTTGCCATTGTCCCCAGCTGCCAGAAGTATTTAAGGCAAAATATCTTTAATTGTGCCCTGTCAAGAGGCCAGGGATACCGGAAAGAGCTTCTCCTTACCCCTGATCTCTTTCCCCTAAATGAGAACCACTTTCCCGGGAACCCTTCTTGAGGACATGGCTGAAGCTGAGAGGCACCTGGACTTCCAATGAATGGGAACTGGACTGACCAGTTCACCACACCTGCCACCAATCCAGTAAGGTCTTATGAATTCCAAAGTAATGACTCTCAATGATATGTCATTCCCAGAGAACCTATCAATGAGAACTCTGCCCTTTTGTTTTGTTTTGTTTTTTATTCAAAGTGCTTATTATAAAGTATCTATTTCTTTTTTTTTTAGATATTTTCTTTATTTACATGTAAATTTCTCCTTTCCCAGGTTCCTCTCCAAAAAACAAACAAGCAAAAACAACAAGAACAAACCCCTTTTGCCTCCCCCCTCCCCATGCCTGCCACCCCACCCTCTCCCACTTATTGGCCCTGGCATTCCCCTACACTGGGGCACAAAACCTTCACAAGGCCAAGGTCCTTTCCTCCTATAGATGATCGAATTTGCGATCCTCTACTATACACATGCTGCCAGAACATTCAGTCCCACCCTGTATAGTCCTTGATTGGTGGTTGGGTCCCTGGGAGCTCTGAGGGTACTAGTTAGTAATTGTTGTTCGTCCTAAGGGGATGCAAACCCTTCAGCTCCATAGAAGTATCTATTTCTTAAACTCATCTTTTGTAGCACATGAATTTCATTCTTTGAATTACCAAGACAAATATCTGAATAACACTAACCCTGGGGAAGTTTTGTGTGATTGTAGTCATCTTGCATCTTAACTCATGAATTAAGCTCACCAAGAGCTATGGAAGGACCTATTACTCTCAATGATACACTAGACTGAGTTCGTGTTTACTGGGAGCTATGTCCAAAGTTCATGGTGTCTTCAGCAACAGAGACTTACCTATTGCTTAATCTCTGGAGGTAACCAAGGGCAATAGATACAGCCTATAATACTTAGGGAGTTTCTTACACAACCCTACCAACAACACAAACAAGTGCTTTTCATGCTTGTTGTTGGAGATTTTGTTAGATAGTCTATGGCTCTTAAGGGAAGTACTATGGACTATTAGCTCAGATCAGAGACTTCATTGAACTATGTATATTCATCAATCAACTTATGTATGTTATAGATATTTTTAGATAGATAGTTAATAGTATGATTCCTTATGAATTTTTTTCTTTTTTAAAAAGATTTTTATTTTTACTTAATATATATGATAGCTTTATGTGCATGTATACGTGCATGCTAGAAGAGGGTATTAGATTCCATTACAGATGGTTGTGAGCCACGATGTGGTTGCTGGGAATTGAACTCAAGACCTCTGGAAGAACAGGCAGTGTTCTTTACTGCAGAGCCATCTCTTCAGCAGTCTTTATGACTTTTTCATATACCTTTACTGTTACTTTATCTTCCTTCCTCTTTCTATATTTATCTTTTTCTGAGTTTACCCTAGATAAAGAGCTATAGGCACTGATGGAATACTGAGATTGGAAAAAATACTCTTCTGTAGGGAAGAGTACAAAAATTGCTTATCCATACCTAATGGTCAGCTCTCAAAGCATACCTGCAAGTAACATACAGAATGGACTGGCTGATTTCTATATTTAAGAATATAGTACATACATACATATATGTAAAATCAAAGAAAAAGGGGCCAGGAATTCGAAGGAGAACAAGGTGGAGTGTATATGGGAGGATTTGGCAGGGAGGAAAGGAAAGGGGGAAATAATGTAGTTATATAAGCTCAAACAATAAAAACAAAATAATATATAAAAGGAACCCCAGAAAATTTCTAGTATCAGCTCCTCTATAGCAATCAATGTGAATGTAGGCACATGAATGCCAGTAGGATAGTCTTC
This sequence comes from Montemys delectorum, assembly GCA_019843815.1. Lineage (NCBI taxonomy): Eukaryota > Metazoa > Chordata > Mammalia > Rodentia > Muridae > Montemys > Montemys delectorum. The sequence goes on from JADRCD010145132.1 coordinate 25,595, forward strand.
ATAAAAACTAAGCCCTAACTCTTAGTCAGTCCCATGATAAAATACCTTTCCACAGCGTCAGTCACCTAGTCTGTGACAGTCACTCATGAGAACCTGGGAAGTCTAAGCACCATAGTACATCATTGCCATGAATGTATAAGGCTTCTGTGTTTAATGTTCGCCCGCCACCACTCCATTCCAGCTAATCTCTACACTGTAGAAGGCTGGCACTACTGTTTCCTTACTTTGCTATGATCTGCATTGGTAGAAAATTATTGTTTAATAACTAACTGTTCAATAGATGAACAAAAGAAATATATAACATAGGATGTGCTTGGTGTTAGTTAACTTTAGTAAATGTACTCCTATGTTATAAGCAACAGGATATTCTCATACCTGGCTTAATTCTCTGATTTATGAGCACATAAATAAAGATCTAATGAATATTAATGACAGTAGTTTAATTTTCTTAATGTGTCTGGGTAGAAATTAATTAAGTTCAGCCTTTGAAATTAAAAGACTTCAAACTATGTTGAAGTTTCAGTTGATCAGTTAGTGGCTTTGTGTCCTAATTCAGGGCAGGTCTTCTAAATGTATGATTCTCCAATGTTGTCATAGTTAATTATGAGACTACTCATAAAGTTCTTGCAAAAAAAATTGTTGAACATTGGTCTTCAAGTGTGACATCATCACCATTTAGTGCTACTCTGCTCTCTGTTAAAAAGACAAGCATTACCTAGAGCAGAAATCCTTCCTTCAGGTTTGTCTGTGTGTTCTGTCAACATAGCTCTTGTTTTGCCTAGCCTCCCAATACTTTTGGTAGATCTTTAAGGCACAGAATGTCTTTTAGAGGGGTTTTGCCAATGAAATGAATCATTTTATTTACTGATAGCCCAGAGTTCACCTGCTGGGAGCCATCTGTTAATCTGCAGCAGTGTAAGGGGATTTGATAGAGCAGGCCTTTGCCTAGACCAGGCAGACAGGAGCACCAGAGGATTTTGAGATCAATATGAATGATCAAACTCCAGCTGCGGTATAGGAAAAGTAGAATTCAGCTGACCACCTGCTTCACAGTGTTCTTTTACTGAACACCACATCTTTGACTGCATATCATCTAGAAAGGCATCCATTAAAGAAGGAAGAAGAGGGAGATGATGTCTCTCATACCAACGGGATTATGCTATCCAACCAGAAAATTGAAATTCTGATAAATCCATTTTAGTCCCAAAGAACGCAGAGTTCTGTGAGCAGATGGTACCACCAAGTCACTGCACTCTGGAGGAGGAGTTTACAGTTTAGGGTGAGCTCAGACTGCTTCCAGTTCAAGAGGAAGTACATGGATAACTCAATTAAAGTAGTGGGTATGAAGTTGGCACCCCTCCTTCTGCAATTCTAATTTGAAATATCTTCTTCCCAAGTTATTTTCTTAACAGTGGCTGCCAACATTTTTATTACCAAAGAAATGGCCTGTGATACTCATTAGGAAAACTGCGGGCCTCTTGAGTGGAAATATTACTTACTGACTAAGACAATCAATCAACATCAAGCCTAGTCATGAGACACCTCGGACTCCTAAGTGTTCTGGAAACTTTACAAAAATACTCCCATATGTATCATACAATAATGCTCACAGCGGTAACCTTAGAAATATTAAGATGCACATGGATGTATCAAGATTCTTTCCCCCAAAAAAGGTTGGGCTAGGGATGAGGGGTGGAGACTTGGCATAGAAATGCTAGAGACAAATAAAAAGAAAGACTTTGCATCCCCCAAAATAGAAAGCAAAGTAGGAGGTAGATTGTCTGCTGGGGAGCTCTTTTAAACTGTTTTTTCACTCTTTCATTATTCTGTTCCTAGCTTTACAGTTCCCCTCCTTTGTGCTCTTTTCACAGGGGTGTTCTATTATTGTGCTGTGTTTAATTGGCTTAGATTTAAGTAAATAGATGTCACTGAGATGAAGGGCAATGAGATTGAGCAAGGAGGAGCATAGAAATTAACACAGGCAGCACAGAGGCAAGGGAGACACAGAGACCACAGGGAGTGCAGGCAACCCTGGCTACCCAGGAAGCTTATGCTCACAAAAGGCTTTAATCTAAAGCTCCTAGTGGCCATTTAATGTCTATAATCGAGCCACATGTCTCCACAAAAATTATGAAAATAAGATTAACATCTCAGCTAAAAAGTAACAGCCAGTGAGCCAGTAGGACTATAAAGATTCCAGCTGCTCTAATAACTGTTGTCCCCAAGCAGCACAGCTAGCGCTGATGACTCCTTGGTACCCCTGGGACCACACCAACTACCTTTGGTATTTGTAGGCATATGAGTCTAATCAATGGAAGAGTTTTAACCTCACCCTCTTTGAATGGTTTCTTGAGCCTCTCCTAAGACAATGGTTAGGCAAAACCAAACAAACTTTTAGGTTATAGTTTAAGTCTATTGATGATTTTGTTTTTGTCATTTCACACACATTTTATATTTTGGCTATGTGTCTTAACTGAAAGTCATCCAGTTTTAAAGGTAAACGCATGAAGCTAAAGACAGGGAAAAGAGAGGACAGAAGTCATTTGTGACACCCATCTTGGCTCAAGCATTGGTCTTCTATATGGGGGCTATGTCTGGTTAGCTTGAACTGATAGCTTGCTCTGAGATTTTAAAGTATTCTTACAGTACTCTCCTTGTTTCTTCGGAGACCTATGGTGACCACCACTGATGTGAAACACTCATGGCGTAGAAGACTCCCAACCAAAAGAATGTGCCACCCACATGTAGGAGGGTTGTTCCCACTTCAATTAACCTCATCTAGATAAGCCATCAGAGATATACCCCCAGAGACTTTCTTTTAGTGATCTTGTCATATTGAAGATCAGTATATATAGACACACAGACATACACAGAGGCAGACAGACAGACAGACAGACAGACACACACACACACACACACACACACACACACACACACACTCCTCCCTTCAATTTTTCTCGATCCTCCTCCCCACCTTTCTTATTTTGACTTGTCTTGAATGTTCTGTGTCAATAGATACGATCTGGGCTTCACCTAAATCTGCAATCCCAAATGAGGGAACTCTTCACCTTTAGTTGGTAACATGGGACTCTTTGAGCTCACTAAAAATAGATATAGAGAGCCCAAGAACCATTATTACATCCTATTGTAACTTCAAGGCACAAAACCTGGGTCACAGTTTTCTACTAATCCTTTTTTTTTTTTTTTTTTTTTTTTTTTTTGTAGAAAAACATACACAGTATTAGGGGCCACCTAAAGTATGCCAGTCCTTATCTGTCACATCTGTTAATAAATATGATTTGTTTTGAAACTTGTTCTGACATTTTTAATGACTCAACGGGATCAACTCTAAGAAGATATATATTTATCATTCATGTTCAATCATGTTCTGGCCATAATAACATCATAAAAAGATTTCTAAAAATTTAGTGTTATTATAAATGAGTCTTTCATTTCATGTATCAAATTACTTGCAATAGCTTCCTGTTTAGCAGCAGAGTATTTATCATTTGGGAATTGTATTTATGCAGTTATATGGTAATTGGTATACTATGTCTCAATAGATCCAGGGAAAGTCTTTTGGTTCTTAATTTCATAGTAAAATGCAAATGGAAAGTTATTTCTCTTAAGTAATTTAAATTAAAATTATTTTCCCCCTCAAAGAAATAATCAGTGTATTTTGTAATAAGATACCTTAAAATCATTAAAAAGTTTGATTTTTCTGACAAATGCAAATCTGTTTTGAAATAATTGCTAGAGCAATAACTACAGAATTTACACTTCTCTAATACTCTCAAAATTGTTAAGATTTGGTCATAAGATCATGAGACAAGAGAGTAGTGAGGGATAAATAACATCAAAACACGTGATACACATGTAGGATAGTGCCATAGTGAATCTTATTAGGTAATAATTAATATAGGCTAATAAAATGACTTTTTCTTATGAGTATCCAATGGAGTCTCCCATGAAATGACTCAATCTATGAACATTAACCCATCACAGAGCTACCTCTATTTGGCAATCACCATATAAAAACTCATCTTTTAAAGGAACTCAACATCTATCTTTCAACTCCCTAATCAAGTCACAGAGAATGTTTATTGTTGTTGTTGTTTTGTTTGTTTGTTTTCTCTTGCGATGTGAGTTGGTAGGCTCTTATTTACTACAATATTTGGTTTTCCTTCATATTCTATCCTTAAAATATAGCATCTCAGAGCAATTTTTTCACATTCACACCATTCTTGCCAATAGCACATTACCTCTGGAAGCTTCTTTTAGAAGTGTCAGACAGTAATGCTTCACAAAAGACTAAGGATATATTTTCCTCATCTTAGAACTATCACTTCACAGGATGACCATGGGTTTCAGTGGTGCTGAAGCCAGCTGTTCCAGGCTCAGATAAAATTTCATCACCTTTCTGGACACGTCATGCTGTGAGGATCTAGCATAGTAGCTGCAGGAGTTTGTATGGCCAAGTATACACAAATCTTTGCAGCCTCCTAGACCTCTACATAATTTCCTTGTCTTATTATTCCTGTACCAATAAATAATGGATATTATAATAATTATCTTCTTGTAAAGTGTCGTAAAAGACCACAGACAGATTTGGTAAAATGTTTCACATAAGGCTTGAGTGTCTTCCTACCTATCAGCTCCCTCTAATCTATCTATCCATATAGTCAATGATCATCATAGTAGACATGTACAAGTATACTACACAATGAGTTGTGTGAAGCCTGTTGGATCAAATATTGAACCAAGAGTTCTGGATTTACTATTCTTGTATAAAACCTTCATATATGGTAGGCATGATAAATATATTGAATCACTGTAAAAAAAAGAAACAGACTAATTGAAGAAATGTGAATGAGTCCAGGAATCTATATCTCTCATAAATATTCAGTATTATCCAAAACATATGTATGATCCATGGAACACACTTTGAAAAATAACTCTAAATAGCATTTAATTAACTATATTAACATAATCTTGATCATTTTGACTGCCACTAAGTCTGTTTCAAAATAAGATATTGTCATTAAGATGGTAGTGTAGTAATAGTTGTTACTTAAAAGTTTACTTAAAAAAAAACCTATTGTTATTTTAAAGATTTACTTTTTAAAAACTCTATATACCTAAAGTTCAATAAATGCTTTTGTTAAAGCACAAATTTTGTTTGTCTAGTAACACATGATGTTTCTTTCTTCTCTAAAAATGCCATTTTAACTTTTTATGTTTGTGATGGATTTTGACATAATTTAATGAAAGCTTCAAATTCATGTCCATGAAGGTATGGCCTTTACTGTATAAAACCTTTCTGGTTCCCATTCATTCGCTGCCTGGGAGCAATGGACCTCAAATTAAAAGGAATTGGGTTAAATAACTGGGTATTAACCATTTGCAATTTAGAAAAGAAATTTGTGCCAATATCCTTTAGATTTCACAGGTCTAAAATATGGCCATTGTAAAATGGAAAATGTGACCTTTATAGATCTATTTATTACTTTTCAAGCAGCTTTGATTGCTTATTCTGTAGGAGGGCTGGAAAGAGTCATTCTTTTCAAAATTGAGTTTGAAAATTATAATATGCAGGGGTTTTATTATGTCAAAAATTCCAAAAGGTTCTATTTTAGATAACAAGGACTCCAGTAAATACATAAAATGAGTGTTTGTGTGTGTGTACTTGCATGTGTGAGTGTACATGTATGTATGTGTGAGTGTGTGTGTATGTGTGTGTGTGTGTGTGTGTGTGTGTTACAGTGTGCATGCCACAACTTCTGTGTGATCAGAGGACCATTTGAGAGAACCGAGTTCTCACCTTTCACTATATATATCCCAGGGATCAAACTCAGGTTATCAAAAGTGTCAGCAAGCATGCCACATGCCTCTCTCCAGCCCCAAATAAGAATGTCAGAAGCTGCAAATTCTATGACGAGGTTGGGTATAACAGCAAGTACTATCCAGCAAGTGTGTAAGGGGATATGCACTTTCATTTTGCTTTCAGTGCCTGATATTCTTAGGGAAAAAACTAAACTCATTCCTTGTATATCTTCCCTCCAAGCCCATCCCACACCATGCTCCTTATGTCTCCTGCTCTCCCTTCTGCCAGTCATCCTGATGGGCTCTGTTCCTATAGCCAAAGGGCTTTTGCATGCCTGGTTCCTTGGTCTTGTAGATTCTTTTCTACTCTTGCTGCCTACTTAACTATGACATATCCATTCTGACAAGGCTAGTTTCTGAATCTCTGCTTTATCGCCCTGTCATGATTCTAAGCTTGTGGTAATTTGTGTGACGGTCCCATGAAGACAGTGATCATAATGACCTCTGTTCAACTAGTTCACCAGGACTTGGAGCTCCATTTAGTATTTAGAAACTTACAGAAGGGGCTGGTGAGATGGCTCAGAGGGTAAGAGCACTGACTGCTCTTCTGAAGGTCGTGAGTTCCAATCCCAGCAACCACATGGTGGCTCGCAACCACCCACAATGAAATCTGACGCCCTCTTCTGTGTACTCAGTTATAATAATAAATAAATATTTTTTTTTAAAAAAAAGAAACATACAGAAGAATGAACAGAAGAGTATATGCATGGAAGCATCACATGGCATCTTCCTAACATCTAAAATAAAAGTCCCAACAACAGAATGAGTAAAAGCCTAAACATCCCTCTGTGGGCCTCACTGTCACAAGCATAAAACTGATGCTGTTAGATCAAATAAACATGGGGAGTTTTAGCACTTATAAAACAATTTCAATGACTCATCAGTCCAAATACCCAACTGGTGTATGGATTAACAGGATGTGGTATATCCATTCAGTGAACTATTATTTAGTCTTTATGAAAAACAAAGTACTAATAGCCATGACATGGATGAGCCCCCAAACCCCCATATTTATTTAGGATTTATGAAATATCTGAAAGAAGAAAATGATCCACAGAGACAGTCCTTGGGCATTTTCTAGGACAGCAGTAAGGAAGAAATTGAGTGGCTGTTAGCAGTTATGAGTTTCTTTGGGGCTGAAAAATTGTTCCAAAATTAGAAAGGGAAGACAGCTGCACAGCTGAATATACTGAAAAGCCAATGAACTGTTTAATTACAAGAAGTGAATTTTTATATGTGAATTAAATTCAAATACAGTTGGGGTTGGAGAGATGGCTCAGTGGTAAAATGCACCGGCACCTCTTCCAAATGACCTGAGCCTAATTCCCAGCACCCACCTGGCAGTTCACAACCATGTGTGACACCAGTTCGAGGGTATCTTCTGGCTCCATGGGGATGGCATTTATGGCACAGGGATATATATTCAGGCAAAAGATCAATAGCAAAAAAATAAAAAATGAAATAAAAATTTAAAAAATTAATAGTTGTTTCTAAGGGACAAAACAACATTCCAGTGGACAGTATTAATTTATGATCTTAATATTCATTTGGAACTTAAATGAATAGACAATAATTTGCTTTCGGACATGGGTGCTATTTAAAGAACAAACAAGTCTGAACAATGGGGAAATATTCTTGTAATAGAACAGGATTTTCAGAATCTGAATTTAAAATTCCTTCATTGGTTACTATGGATCAAACACTGAATTATACCCTGTCCAGCCAGGTCCTGCCACAAATGCATACAATTCCAAGAAACTTATATAATCGTGTCCAGAGTAGCAATTAACTGTAGCACAAAGCATAGGGTAAGAGTACAGAAGGGAAATAGAGTTCAGTGCTTTGCTGAATCAAAGGGGAATTTATGCCCAATATCAATTATTATGAAGAGTATGGCATTAAGGTAAGCTTTGTAAAACTACGTGCCATTTGGATAATGGGAACTAGCAATAGAAAATAAAATACTGGAAGGAAAATAGTATAATAGTATAATGAGATAAAGAAATCTTCAAAGACTAGTTTTAAATTGAAATAGATGAGCATATTAAATATATGTGAATCAAGAATCATGGTATATCTGGCATAAGAGTCTTAGAACAGATTGAGGGTACGTACCAAGATGAGGACAGTCTCATAAAGACAATCACAAAGAATTAAATTCATCTTTATGGGCTTTAATCAAGACACTTCTGGGGAAAACAAGTGGCCAATAGTATCATATCGTCTAACACATGTGCTTGGTAATTAATCTTTGTATCAGACATCTGATGCTTTTTTACTCACTCAGGATCTCAAAGTCACAGATGGATGACAGGATTAGGAATGAATCTTTGCTGTGGTAAAGACAGATCAAGAATGGGGCTAGCTAGCCATCATAGCAATGCCTTTAAGACGCTACTGAGACCTTGGACCCCTGATAGCCTTATTCCATGATACCAACTCGCTGTGTCCCACCACAGGTACCCCAAATTAAGCCAGCTGACGTGAGCAGGAACCTCTCATACTGTAAGCTCAGATACACTTCTATTTTTTAAAGTTGTTTATCACAAGTATTTGTCCTAGTGGTGGAGAGATGACTAACACAGGTGGGAAATGAAACATCTATTGAAGTGTAAAGAGAGAGTCTGACAGGTGAAAAATTGAAATACACATGCTAGGAGAGAGTGAATTAAAAAATGAATAAGAAGATAGTAGCTGGGAATGAGAACTAATAGGTGTAAGCAGTCACCTTTACATGTGGTGCCTGAAAAAAGGAAGAATCAGAGATAACAGGGTACCAGGGCTCAGGATCTAATAACAAGCAGAGATAGCTGTGGGCTGCTAAGTTAAAGACCGCAGAAGGACAGGTTCACTTATTCATGTTTTCAAAGTCTGTTATAGACATATTGATAAATCCTCCCCATGTGTATGTGTGTCTGACTGTCAGTTTACTGTAGGTCTCTCTCTCTCTGTCTCTATCTCTGTCTCTCTCAGTGTTTTGAAATAGACCTCTCTCTCTCTCTCTCTCTCTCTCTCTCTCTCTCTCTCTCTCTCTCTCTGTCTCTCTGTCTCTCTGTCTCTGTCTCTGTCTCTGTCTCTCTCTCTCTCTCTCTCTCTCTCTCTCTCTCTCTCTCTCTCTCTCTCTGTGTGTGTGTGTGTGTGTGTGTGTGTGTGTGTGTGTGTGTGTGTGTGTGTGTGTGTGTTTTGAAATAGATGAAGTCCAGGACTTTGTGCATGCTAGATAAGTGAGAAACATGACATTGACAGTTCTTGAGTCATGATCTCAATCATGATATCAGGCTATCCTTTAATTTACTACATAGCCTAGCCTTGCCTCAAACATCATAATCCTAGCTCTTCTTCCAAGTGCTGGATTTATAGGTTTCATTATGCCCAGTGGAATCAATTTATTTTTTTTTTTTAAATTATCTCTTTGATCATCTTGGTCTGTGCTCAGTGGGACAGTTAGTTCTCTTTGCATTTAATTATAAATCTCAAGGTAATATAAGAAAAAATTATATATTCAGAACATTAAAACCTTGAAAATGATAAATGATTATATGGTTCCCCAACCTATTTGAAAGTAGAATGTCATTTGTATAGGAATGTACTTTTGACATGTTTATTGTGCAATGACGATGCTTGGTTATTACCATGTACAAACTGGTAGATGCTATTACTGATCATTAAAATGCAACTTCAAAGTATATTTAAAGTTAATAAATATTTTCTGCTAGAAATTAGTAGGAATATATCATCAAATGATAAATTTCATAACACAAGTGCTATTAATTTACCATGGAAGATCTTTAAAATACAAATACCAGACCTTTAACATATGACACTTGGGTTAGCTTTTGACATTTTGCAATTATTGTTGCTTTAAACGACAACTTAATTATGCAGTTACTCAGCTCCACAAAGGAAAGGATGTTCACAGATGCAGACTCGAATGACTCAGAGACATGATCTCAACCACGAAATGTCATTATTATTATTTTTACATTTAAAATGATGTCGCCAAGTCAAGGAAAGGATTTGTATAGATTTTTTTCTAGTTCTTTCATGTACTCGAGTGAAAAAAAGATAGATGGTAATTAATTTGTATGCACAGGGACAGGACTACAGTTTTAACATAAACTTCTTTCTTTTGTTGATTCTTTCTTTGTTTCCTTCCTCTCTCCCTCCTCCCTTCCCTTCCCCAAGCATGTAAATCCAGCAGGAACTAAATACAGTAGGAATTTTTTAACTAGGCTTTTCAATATTCATCCCCTGATTATACCATAACCATCAAGTCTTTCAACAGCTCCTGGAATTTGTAGCATTTGTATGGAAAGGCTATTAGCCATGGGAGTTCATTCCAGTCTGCAGAAGCATTCTGCTCTGGGGTGTGCCAACACTAACACTTTGTCTTTGTCTTTCCTGTCTGTTTCTACAACATGCCTGGCAAACTATAATTATCAGTACTTCTTTTATAGCGAGATAATTATTTGTTATTTTAGCGTAAGTAATAAAAGAATCTCACAGTGGTCTCTCCACAGACAGGAGGCTGTGTGCAGAAGGTTAGGCCGGCCTATGTGCACAGGATGGACTATTTCTCATGACTCTCCACCATACAGACCACCACTGTAGGTTATTCCACTGAAACTGGTGAAATCTTTTACAAAACCTTCCATAAGGATGCAAGACCATCACATACAAAAGAATCTCCCTTTCTGAGTTAGTTCTACTTATATCTTACCTACTGGTATGCATACTTCATAAGAGATGACAATCGTTTTCTGAAGAGCAGGAACATTCTTTTCCTTGTTACTTGTAGGCAGTTCATGGAACTCCTATAGCGCTGCCATTAGTTAACTCAAGAGCCAAACTACTAAATCAGCTTATGGAGATTAATGCAGATGAAGATAAAGATTTACACAGTATTTTTGTTTCAAGGGTACAGAATGGGTGAATACTGTAGTCTCTTCTTGGAACACTGAGTATGCTTTTTAAAATAAAGAATTAATTAAATTTGGGGATGTGGAGCCTGTCACCACATGTGTGGACACCAGAAGAGAAGTAGATTCTCTTCTTGAATCATGTTGGTCCCAGGGCTCAAATTCAGGTAGTCAGGATAGCAAACAGGCACTTTTACCTGATGAGCCATCTCGCCAGCCTGAGTATGATTTCTAAAAGGACGAATGTCTACTCCTCTTTTTCTCCTTCCTGTGATCTAGTTCTCTCACTGATACTGCTCTGTCCTGCTAGGCAGACTCTAGCTTGTTGGAAAAGGCACCCAAAAGAGGCAAAGCAAAACAGCCAGAAGACCACGAGAACCTGCAGTTCCACAAGGCAGAACGCTTATCTAACAGGAATGTATTATACCCTGTTACTAAAATTGCACAATCATCTCTCCACCCAGAACAGGCCATCTGTGGCTTCATCTTGGCATTATGTGAACTTTTCCTAATCTCTTCCTTTCTGTTTGCACATATGGCCATTAGGTCTCAGATGAACTCTAAGACTACTAAGAACAGTTGTGCATTTTCTTACAAACACTGAGAAAGTCGTAAGAGTCTTGTTACGTCATGTATAAACACAGAGACTCTATCAAGCATATGCAAAGCCATGAATTCTGTTGTGTGGGTGAGAAAAAAAAAGATACAGGTATGATATGAGGTTTCATACAGGAATTAGAGATTGGATGAAACTCCTTTTAGGAAGTTAACATTTGCTTTGGGGGAGCTGGAGAGATGGCTCAGTGGTTTAGAGTATTTGTTGCTCTTGTAGCTCCTAACAATCCTAATTCAAGTTCCAGGGGAGCTGATATACTCTCTGACCTCCAGCACATCAGACACACCCACAGAGCACAGACACACATGCAGGTGAAACACTCATAAAAATAAATAAATAAATAAATAAATAAAAATGAGTTGCTTAACCATGCAGTAAGCTTTGAGAATGCTGATTTCTGTGTTTAATAAGCCAAGCCTGGCTCCACGTCTTGTATGAACAGTCACTCTGACTAAACCAGCTATTTTTCTCTCCATGAATACAGTGCGCCCCCTCTGTAACTGACAATACTTCAGAATGGAGGTTGTTCGTGGTTTGTATGAATTCTTCTCAGCATCAGGACTTGTTTTAATAAACATGTCTTTTCATAAATTTTGTGTGCAAAATGCACAAACAACATTCGGCTCAAACACACCTCTTAAAAGAGATGGACCATGCTCTATGTTCCATTTGGTGGGGGGAGGGCAAACAAGGCCCAACTATTGACTTTTCTTAGCAACTCTCAATTAAAAATTGAAGAGTAAAGTCTGTAAAGAGAATGAGGCTAAAGCTATCTGAACATCACTGGCACACTCTATGTGTGCAAGATACAGAGTTCTTCACATCAATTGTGACACTACACCTGATGATTAAATGTTGTATCTGATTTCAGGAGCGTCACTTGAGACAAGCTGTAAGCCACCTTGTTCCCTTGGCTATCTCATGGGAACTTCCAGGATCAGAATCCCATCACTTGGAAGAGCCAGCATAAATAACATGGATACAGAAAATAATACGCAACTTGTTACTAACATTGATAATTAATTCCTTTTTCTAACAAAAGCACATATACAAACAGCCCACAGATCTCTTAAGGATCTCAGAGAAGAACATAAGCTAGCTTTCTTCAAACCTGAAAGGGGTCAAGGTGATCCAGGGGTCTCCAAAGAACGTTAGTAAAATCTGACTATGGCAAACCTGAAATAACTTCCAATGTGGTGTGCATAAATGTGACGTGCTGTCTGTTTGGGTCAACATGTTTAATTTCATTAATTTAATGAATCTTGAAATGAATTCCTAGCTTGCCCTGCTATCGAGGAATAGGTGCTAGGTTCATAAGTGATTCCTGGTGACAGCAAGTCTCTGTCAGTTCTGCTAAGGAGGCTGATGACTTGCAGACAGATGTCTCAAGCTTGTCAAATACTACTGGATATGAAGCCATTTACAGTAAAAGCCATAACCCATAAATATCAAAGAGATGAGACCTTCTAAAGCAAGAGGAGCCGGCTGTGCACAGCGTCTTTCATGAGGCTCCAACTTGGCCTCATGTACAAAGTTCAGAGGCTCACAGAATAAAATGTGTTTGCAGAATTGTTTTCCCTGTAAGATGTAGAAAACAACGAAATGCTTCACAAAAATGTTCAAAGACATGAAATCCTGCATTTTTATGATGAAAAGGAAGAGGGAGTGGAAAAGTAATGGACCACCTCTATCTATAGTTAGTGTTGCTAGAGAATAAGAATGATTAGGATATGAGCTACATTGACTGCCTATGTTTACATGTCTGACAACTTTCATAAGCTTTTATTTCTCATGAATCTATGGGGTAACTATTACTGAAGTTTTCTGTGGAGAGCCTACAACTGTCATTGGCAGAAGTAATCCCGAACCAAGCTGAACTATTGCCTTCTTTACAAATCATGCCTAGTTCTACGTTTGCATATACAGGTACACATGTATATGTGATAGATAGACATGCATATAATTTAATTCACCTATATATCAAACACAATGCAAGAATCTATACATGTGAAGAAAGGGAAAGTGTAATCAGTAGTCAAAGCTATAGTACTCACAAGCCTGATTCCAATAATGAGGTGACATCTGTGGTGGTTTGAATACGGTTGGCCCAGGGAGGGGCACTATTAGGAGGTGTGGCCTTATTAGAGTAGGTGTGGACTTGTTGGACCAAGTATGTCACTGTGGTAGTGGGCTTTGAGACCCTCTTTCTCGATGCCTGGAAGTCAGTCTTCTCCTATTTGGCTTCAGAACAAGATGTAGAGCTCTCAACTCCACCTGCACCATGCCTGCCTGGATGTTGCCATGCTTCCTGCCTTGATGATGATGGACTAAACCTCTGAACCTGTAAGCCAGCCCCCATTAAATGTTGTCCTTTACAAGAGTTGCCTTGGTCCTGGTGTCTTTCACAGCAATGGAATCCTAACTAAGACACCATCATTCTGAAACTGTGGAGTAAGCGTGCATTCGAAACAAGCAGTCTGGCTGCTACATCAATGGTCACTCACAGAGTCCTGGCTCCTAGCTCTGCACTCACTCCGGGTGTTCTGGCATCACAAGGAAGTGTGCCACTTTTTATTCTACAATGTGGACTGACGAATAATTCATGAGACAAGAGACAAAGTTCAGGAAAAGATTTCCTCAGTCATTTACCTTTCTTTGAGGTCGTGGATAAGGTGGAGTATTGGGAATGACTGAGTCTAGCAGGAGGGAAAGCTCGCAGGAACACACTCTAGCAGAAGATGCTTGGGAACAGTCTATAGTGAAGACAGATCCTGTTAAACCCACTGGGAGGATTGGGAGCAGATGGTCACCTGGAGTATGAAAAGCCAGAGGAGGCTCAGCAGAATCCACTCTGCAGATGAGCCTCGTGGGGACAGCTGAACTCTTAACACCCTGTTCTGATACATCTACTGACACTCAGATGGCCTCAGGTGGTGTAATTTAGCATGAATGCAATTTCCAGGCCTTGCTGATGACCTTGGACCACACACAACCCCATTTTTCCTCTTGGTGCTCTCCATCTGTCAGTTTCTTCTTTAATTGGGGGGGGGGAGTGGGTAAATAGGTGGAGAGTAACTCGTAAAAGTCTCAGTGCTTCAAAGCTCCTAACAGAGGTATGATTTTGTTCAAAGAAATGTTGAGACTTTACCATTCGGCTTACAAACAGCATAAACAACAACAACAACAGCAACAATCTGTGCATCACCTTATTTGCTGAAGAAGGGGTGGTAAAATACAAATTTGGAATCTAATATATATGTGATGTGATTATCACTTATATGCTCTCAACATTTGAATATGGTTGACAACACTATTCCAGTCTTACCCAGTGGAGGCTTGATAAGGTCCCAGCATCTTCTAGCTGATAAGGGAACTGAGTGCAAGAGTACCTCACTGCACAGTACTACATACTTGCACTTGTTAAAGTCTGTTTTTTTTTTGGGGGGGGCTGGTATTCTACTTATGAAAAAGTGTAGTTTACCAACTATAGATTCCAGGAGATACCTATTTTGGCAAGATGAAGGTGATTATAGTAAACAGATTTTTAAAATGTGTGGAGTTATGACACAACTCCTTTCTAAGAGTTTCCACTTTCTAGGACTTATTCCTAATGATGATTTAGGATACTGTCAACACATTAATAAGGATCTCAGTGGATCTCAACAAGAAGTGTCTAATTAGAAGGCAAGGGCACATGCAGGGCTTGGATAGCATGAAAGATGGGTTGGATTTTAAGAGGTAGCACACTTTCCTAAGTCTCCAGATGCACTTTTAAAATGTTGGCCGCACCAGGTCAGCTAAGCAGGGGCTTACCAGTAGTGAAAATGGATCTCTAATGCTTGAAGCAGTGGCGCTTATTCAGTGTTTTCAGCACAGATGTGTATGGTCATATTCCCTTTTCTTTTAGTAGTGGCTACAAGCCACTGGAAAGAAATGGCACAATAGTTAAGAATCAACCCTGGCTGCCCTTCTACAGGATCCAAGATTGGGTCCCGGGACCCAAATGGAGGGGCTCACAACTGTCTCAAACTCCTGCTCCAGAAGATCTGAAACCCACTCTAGCCCACGGCAGGCAGACATGTTCTCGCATGCAAATAAAAATCTTATCTTCAAAATATACATTTTAAAATGACAAACGTATTCTATTTATGTTCCTTTGCATAAGCCCTCAAGGCAAATTTTGTTATGTCACTAGATCTACTGTAAATTGAGAATGAACAGAAGTCACAAACAGACTCATACACACACATACTTACTCGACTCTCATTGATGTGGTTTACACAGTCGGCCATGATGTTTTCTTAGCTACTAATAAAATTATTTATTTATTTATTGGTTATCATTAGAGCTATCATGTTTTAATAATTTAGGGAAAGCATTTATTTTCTCATCCATAAATATCTTCCAGGATGCTGCCTTAAAGGCTGCTATGACTTGTAATTTCCTTTCTGCATTTAATTTCTACTCTATAGTTCAACTTCTACACCTCCACCATACTATTCTTACTTTCATTGTTTAAGTTTGTTTGTAATGTCGCTTCCTGAAATTGAGTGATACTAGCTCATCTTAAGATCTTTTTAACTTTAGTGGACTTAAGTACCATAATAAATGCCTCAAGCAGGGGAAATTGTAACCTGTGTGTTCTCTATGAGCACACTGAGGTTTGTGAGGTTCAACAACATCCCTAAAGATGGCTAGTGAATGACAGGAATAATGTGGATTCAGGCCAGGCCTCCCTCACTCAACAGCTTGTGTTCTAAAACATATTTTTGTTTTGTGTTTTAAAAATTATTACACAGGGCTACACAATGCACTTTGAGTGTGTTTCCTCTATAGCCAAATGCATTTCCCCTTTGCTTCCCCCAGCCCCAACTGGTCTCCTCTGTTTCCTGTGGAAGTTTCAGATTGAAGATCTACTTTTATGTCAACTGGATCTGTGAACTTTTACTAAAGCAAGGATATTTGGGATGAGATGATAATCCACTTAGTGTAGATAACTTTTACTTTATTTTGCACTCAAGTCAATACTACACACACACACACACACACACACACACACACACACATATACAGTTTGGGTATCCAAGTAATGAAAAATTCATTCATGCGCCATTTGAGAAAATAATACACACACCAAGGATTATTTCCTAGTAGAGTATGAAAGTAGGTTGTTTGATGCATCAAGCTATGAGCTCCTCATCTGCAATAGGTATATCAGTAGGACAATGAAGTCCACCTCTCTCATTCTACAGATTGCTGTGAGCCATAGGACACTGCATGTCAGAAAATATTGTGTACTGCTTAAAATATAGTTCAAAGAGATATTTCTTTTTTTCTCTCCTAGAAATCCAAATACATTACTCCAACAATGTATAAGCTGATGTTACATGAGCATACCGTAGAGATCAGAATTGAAAAAATATATATGCATTGACCATCATATTGCATTTATTGTTTCTCTCTTATCTTTTGGACCATCCACTCTGCCAGAAATGAAAAGTACAACATTCTGAGCCATTCAATGACTGACGTGGGGCCATGAGTTCCCCTATGGTTTTTTCCTTCACACTTTTTATTGTTACTTCCCATAGTTTTGAACTACCAACATAATCTTGTCAGTTATATGAGAGATTTCTGCACCCACTCTTTGAGACTAGGTAGCCTACTTAGGATTTTTAAGAGTCTGGAATATCTCAAATTCACCTCTAAGTACACTAAAGTGTATGCTAACCTGAAACACTTAGACATAGTGTGGGTAGAAGCAGTAATGTCTACAGATTGTAACTTTTTTCACTGAGTTGACTCACAAGTGCTTATGATTAGCAAGAGATTTCTAAAATCTACATAAATAAGAAATATTTCATATATATATATATTTCATCTTGGATACAGAACAAGAGCTTTCCAAAAAAAAAAAAAAAAACCCAAACCACTATTTCTTCAGCTCCTACATGTTATAAAAATACATTGGTTATAATGTGTTAAATGGACTAGCTTTGTTTTAACTAATGCCAGATGGAGATCAAGGTACATCTGGCTTTTTTAATGGTCATAATCCAGAGTCATTAACACTGAGAGGGAATTTTTAAGAAAGGTTAATTCAAACAATATGAATCAGACTCAAACAGAATCCATATGATTCATACTTGAGGGAATACCTGTGAGTATACGCACACTTGTGTATGTGTCTTTATTTTGTGTGTGTGTGTGTGTGTGTGTGTG
>JADRCD010145136.1:0-12901 GCA_019843815.1 Montemys delectorum
AAAAAAAAAGAATGGCTACAGAATTACTATGATAAAATAAAGACAGACAGGCATGGAACAAGAGACTTATGCATTGTAAGAGGCTCCCTGCAAAGCACCAACTTTCTTATGGTGTCAAATGATAAGTTGTCAACAGTAAACACAACAAAATAATGAAATCATTGAAGCCACCATTACCAAACATGATCATGTTAAGAAAATCCATATGGAAAGTCTGACATTGTTGGGGGGTGGGCAGAATTGTTGGGGGGTGGGCAGAATTTAAATCTCTAGACTTTTTGTACAGGAATTGTCCTAGAGTCAAGGCAGAACCATGTCTCCAACTGAAGAGCAAGTAGCTCTACCCATTATGAAAGAAAGTCACTGCTCAGTGCATTATGGAACCAACCTTCACAAAGAATCCATTTGGTACAATTGAATTCCGTAGTCCCAAAGGAAATTATTTCAATCATTGATTCCTCTCACAGATATGTGAGGATAAATTCTAAGAACAATGACTTCGAGTAGACTCTTCTCAAGGACATTAACGTGTGTGTGTATGTGTGTGTGTGTGTGTGTCCAGACACATGCATCACATATACATTCAGGTGCCCAGAGAGACCAGAACAGTATGTCAGAGTTTCTGGAGCTGGAGTTATAGGTAGTAACTCTATGAGTTACCTAATATGGGTGCTAGCAATCAAACTCAAGTCATCTCAAGGACCAGCAAGTACTCTAGAAAGTTGAGCTGTATCTCTGGCTCTAAGGGCAGAACTTTTAGTGACAAATTTCAGTTAGGTAATCAAGAGCCATATGAGCCCCAGCCTTATCAGGAACTAAGGGACTTGGGAACAAGCACCTCTTGTCTTCTTTTGAATGGAGTTTATCTTCTCAGGAGTATTGTTTGCTCTTAAAAGTCAGCATAAAAGGGAAAGTTGAAGTGGAAGTTTATGGTTCCTTTGCTGACTAAGTTGTATCATGTGATGTTTTTCTGGAAGCTGTCTCATGAGAGGATGTTTTGCTGAAGCAGTCACATGAGAGGATGTTTTGCTGAGGCAAACACTTGAAAGGACATGTGATGTTTAGAAAGAGTGTAAGTATAATCCAACAGATAGTGGATGACACTCTCACATTGGTTTGCCTTGTAACCCTTAGCACTTTGGTCGTCATTGTTAATGATGCTCTTGCATTGGTTCGCCTTGCAATGTTTCACTGGTCTTCACTGATCTTCACTTGTTGTGACTCCATAGAGAGATGCATGCCAAAGAACTTCTCATGGTATTCTAGCTGCTTCTTGCCATTTCTGCAGATTCATGCCAGTTTGGTAGAGTCTGATGATTTCTTCTGGATCAAATCACTACTACTGATTCATGTTTGGTGGATGCTGATTAGACTGACCAGACACTATTAATTTTTGTTTCCAATCTCCACAAAGAGCTACTTCTAAACAGGTCCACATCCCTTATTTCCTATTATCCTTTCTTCTCCACTACTTTGGATCAGTGGGCTAGAAAGGAGGTTGAAGTGTTTAAGAACACTTATTATAGTAGGTTTTAAAAAATCTAAGCCTACAGAAAGTCATTTGTAGAAGACCTCTCCTTTATGAAATCCCAAACTGTGGTAATATAAATGAAAAACATTGATCAGAACAATCCTTGTAAAACAAGGCATGCTTGATTAATTGTTGAAGTGATTCAAATATGAACTTGAACATCTATTGATCATGTATCATTCATATAACAGGTATTGACATCATAACTAAAAATAACAGCCTCATTTGGTTTTGGTGACTTTATTTAGAGATTTTTAGACCTTGGAGAGAACACGGTAATAAGTAACAAATGTATACCCTTGTTGGACATTCATATGCATTAGGATGTTCACACAGTGACAAGTACACTAAGAAAAATAAAAGGTAGAAAAAGAATTGAGAGTACCCAGGGAATGAAAGTCTCATTCTAATAATATGTTCAGTCAGAGAAAGTCTTGCTGAAGCAGTGACATTTGGATGACATTTCCCATGGAAGATGGCCAGACAAAATTGAGAGGAAGTGTTTCAGGCAGAGAAAACATCAAGCAGAGCCAGCCAGGGATGGAAAAAAGCTGGGATTTAGAAGCAAAGAAAGAGTGGTAACTAAGGCCAATTCATATGATGCACATAGACCACAGCAAAGAGGAGTGGAGATTCAACTCAAGGGACAACACGATGTGCCAGGTGAATAACAGTCACTCTTACCTTCTTAAGTCTTATAGTTTTAGGATGTTTTTTCAGACACTCAAGAAACCATCACAACATCAAAATAAAATCACAGAGAGAAATAGGCTACAATGAAAAGTGCAGTTCAGCTTGCATCTTTGTACCAAGGTACCTGATTCAATTTGCAGATAGTTACAGCCACTTGGAGGAAGTAGATTTCATGGAGAAACTCAAAGGGGAATTGTAACTAGTTGTATAGTATCTATTACTTAAAAGAAAATAGATTCACAAGATTCATTCACTTTAATTAAAATTTTTAAAATGGTGACCCTGATGAAGCTTCTGATCAAAAAGAACGAGAGATTTTTCCCTCAAACCTACCACATCCCATCAGACATGAAAATTTTATTATCTTTGCAATGACAGATTGATTCACTATACAGGACTTCATAATATTTGAAATTAGGAGCATGACATGAAAGTTCATGAACTGATTACCATAATTACAGTTCATTTGATCTTGATTGCTTTTGTAGGGACTCCTGATTAAATCTGTCTGCCCTTGTAATTCCTGAAGCTCACTTTTCACAAACTAAGAATTTCTTGAGATTGTAATTCATGTTTCTCTTCTGGCCTTTCCCCTACATCCACACTACTTTGTGACAGTTGTTTGAATCATAAACATAGATTTTAAAGACCTAGGGTTGTGGTAGTCCTCACTGGCTCGCAAAGATTTTTCCAAATCTCAAAACAACTTATTGGAGATGAGCATGACTCCACCTATTTTACAGGGAGAAGCAGCAAGGGCAGCAAGGCAAAGGGAAATATCCAAAACCACAGACACACAAGAGACAAAGCTCTGCTGGACACGAGTCTTAGTCCACAGGTCTGTGAGAAGATAGACCTGTCCGTTTGTGGCAGTGCTTTGTTGTAGCTATTCTGTCAAACTGACAGTTAAATGCTGTACAAGAACATGTCAATCAATGGCAGGCTGCATTTAGACAGGTGGTCTCACGAGACTGTAATGAGGTTGATAAAAGTCCTTTGGCCTGGTAGACTTACAGCTATCATAATGCTTGTTGAATGGCATATCATATGCTATAGTCTTTCATGTGTCTGTAGGAAGGCTGGTATTAACAAACAATTGCACTGCAGGTCTGTTTGAGAGTATATTATACACCATTCTGGACGGGAAACAGTACTTGTTAATGATGTCATGAGTGCCATTTTGGTGGTTCATGTAGTTACTATGACTTAGTAACTTTTCCATTGATGTGATAAAATACCCTAACCAAAGCAACTTAGGAAAGAGGAAGGGAAAAAATGAAGGGATAGAGGGAAGGAAAAGGAAGGAAGGTGTTAATAGGAGGGATGCAAGGAGAGCAGGCTTATTTTGGGTCAAGTTATTGAACAGAGTGCATCATGGCAGAGATGTGAAGGCAGCAGGAACTTGAAGCAGCTAGTCACAGTGTATCTGCCGTCTGAAAAAAAATGGAGTGCTGACTGCTAACATTCAGCTAGCTTCCTATTTATATGCAGTTTAGGATTCAAACCCACGCGGTAGTGCCCTCCTTTTGGGTCGCTCTTCCCATCTGGATTAATCTAGTGTAGATAATTGCTCAAAGGTAAGCCTGGAGGTCTCATAGGTGGTTCCATAGTCCGTTAATTTGGTAATCAACTATAACCCTCATACTATACTATCATGTTTTCATATATCTGTCTGTGGTGTATGTATATGTATGTTTTCATACATGTGGGTGAGTGTGTATGTGTGTGTGTGTGTGTGTGTGTGTGTGTGTGTGTCTAAGGTTAGTGTAGGGAATCTTTCTCAATGGTTCTACTTTAATCTTTGAGGTAAGTTAGCTTAATCAAACCCAGAACTTGTCAATACTGCTATTCTCCATAGTCATCTTGCTCCAGGAATCCTGTCTCAACCTTCTGTGTTTGCAATAACAAGTGAAAACAACCTAATCCTGTACTTTGTGAAAGGAAACGCCTGAGGAAATCCCTGTGTCTAGAAAACAAGGACAAAGGAAAGCCTAAGCAAACATAATTCAGGGAGAGGGACCTGTCCCATCCAAAGCAAACTGGAAAGAACTTGGAAGCAGCATCCAAATGATCCAGGCTTTAGAGTCATGAAAGATACAGTGTAAAGAAATTGTAGAATCTTTCTCTTGGGCTAAAGAAAGCCACTGAGTCTGGATATGTGGCAGAGGAATCCCAAGTGGTGATCTACAAAGCCACTGTGTGAAGCAGTAAAAGTGAAGCCAGATTGTGTTGGAAATTCTGGGGATGCTTGGAGGTGCCAGAGCTTTATTCATCCAGAAAGAACTGAATAAAGGGAATAAAACCAGTCCAAGAGAGAGAAATGTGTTACAGTCAGCAAAGGTGGAAGGGTGGTGTCATATAAGTCTTCTGACATCAGATATGAGGTTACAGAAGTTGACCCTGCTGGGGTTTGGTCTTGGTTTTGATCCAGTATTTCTTCACTATGTCCCCATTCCTCCATTTTGGAATGGTATTGTACATTCTGTGCCACTGTATGTTGGAAGTATGCTATTTACTTTTTGATTTTACATGGAGTTACAATGAAAAGATTCAATCTCAGAAGAGACTTTGGACTTTCCAACAGTGTTGGGACTGTGAAATACTATGGGGACTTCAGAAGCTGGACTAAATTCATTTTGGTTATGATATGACCACAAGCTTATGAGAATCAGAGAGTGGAATGTGATGGTTTAATTGAGAATGACCCTCATAGGCTCATATATCTGAATGTTTGTTTCTCAACTGATGGAAGTGTTTTTGGAAGGATTAGATATGGTATTGTTACCATGAGCAGGCTTCCAGGTTTGAAGAAGCCCACACCATTCCCAGATAGCTCTCTCTCTGCCTCATGTTGGTGTCTCAAGATGCAAGGTCTCAGATACTGCTTCAGCGTCATGCCTGCCTGCCTGCCTTCTCTCATGTTCCCTGTCATAATGGTAATAGACTCATCCTCTGAAACATAAGCCCCCAATAATCTGTTCCTTCTGTAAGTTGCCTTGGCCAAGGCATTGACATAGCAATAGAACAATAACTAAGACACCTGCAAATCATTTACTTGAGTTCTGGGGATCTGAGCTTCTCCGGTTCTCTTATCTGTGCAACAAGTGTTTCAACTGCACTGCCATCTCCCCTGGTGCCAAATGATGAAGCCAGATGATCAAGGGCACAGTAAAGGCTCCCAGCTCCTCAGAGAGGATGATGCTCTATCCAACCTCCTCGCTGTCTGTTCAATGGAAGATGTCTCTAAGGAGACTCAGAAGGAATGCTACATTTTAATGTTTACTTCTAATATGAAACAGAAAAAAGTCTTCATTTATTTTTGTCCTTTTAAAAGTAAACCTATCCTCAGCTGCCTCCCATATCTAACAGACTACATTTCTCAGTTATATCATTTTCTGTTGTTCTGAACAATCTTACATTATTATATTCATTGTCGCCCCAGGAGCAATCCAAGACAACCACATGCATACTATATATGCGTGTGTGTGTGTGTGTGTGTGTGTGTGTGTGTGTGTGTGTGTACATATAAACATACATATATATATAAACATACATATATACATAAACACACATACACAAAAACACACACATACATAGATATACATATCCTATGTGTTTCATATCACAGACTAGATCATGTAGGTTCTTCGGGTACACTCAATGACTTTTAAACAAGTCCCTACTGATTTCCCTGTTGCTTTCTCATCAATAAGTGACATGCAGTTGTATTCAGCATTATGTATGATCATTTCCTTCTAAGTCTTACAATTCTGTAGAACAAGAAGGATGTTATTATATTATACACCCCACCCTAAGTGTATTGGAAAAGTCAGAAAGGTCAAGTTTACTAAGAGGCTTAGGAGACCCTTCTACATGGAGACTTGGTAGACATGAAAGGTGCTTTCTCTCTTCTACAAATTGCCCCAAGAGTGAGACCTGCTTCTCAGTAAAGCATGTCTTTCCTCCCTCTTTATAGCCTGCCCACAAAAGACCATAGTGTTTTTCAACTGGAATATCGCATAGGAACTGAGGGAATAAGAAAGAGGTAGGGTATTCATCTCTTTACAGAAGTCCTTAGCACAGGTGAGGAGTAATGCTGAAGAAAATAAAGATTAAATGATGACTCCTTTGTATTAATTTTACCACCCTGAATTTTTTGCCTTTATTTTTGCATTTGGGATCAGGGCCATTGTGGCTACACAGTTCTCAAATTGCTAAGTTATATGTTAGATTTTCAAAAGCATAGGAAATAAATGAGATATATTGAATGAGAAGGAGAAAGAGAGAGAGAGAGAGAGAGAGAGAGAGAGAGAGAGAGAGAGAGAATCTTTTGAAGTTCCAGAGGAATGCTAAGGTGAGTCAAAAAAAAAAAGAAAAGAAAAGAAAAGAAAAAGCATCTCTACCAGCAGGTTTTGAGGTTCATTCCTCCTTGCATGTCTCCTGAAAAACAATTGTCAATGAAAAGGTGGGCAGGCAGAGCCAAATGAAGCTTCTCCTCTGGTGAGCTGAGAGCCCTCACTCTGCCCTTGACCTGCTGATATTAATCATTCCATACCACAGGAATCAGCAGGCCATCACTTAGAGATTTAATTATCATTTCTTTACTCTATTTTCATAATGAATGATCCCAAGAGGTTAATTTTTCATTCTTGAGGGAGCATATGAAGGTTACCTAGTAGGAGGTTCTGCTGCCTTTAAAAATTCCATTCATGCCTGGGGCGTGTACAGTGAATGAACTGCGCATTCTCAGATTAATGTGTTGAAAAGCACTGGGCCTTATAATCAAAGTCTCCTTTGCGTGTGTCTATACATCTGTTAGTACTAATGAATCATGCCGGCATCCCAGAGTACCAGAGCGTGGTTCTCTCCATGGCCCAGGTTCTTAAACTGGGAATTGCAAGTGTTCATGTATTCTTGTAACTGAATGGAGTAGGGTATCAGAAAAATAGGCAATAATAAAAGATTTCAGAATTGAATAAACATTCAATGACCGAAACTTAACCCTAAAGGAAATAGGGGATGAATCTGAGGTGTTTCCAGAAGTACTCACCCAGGGTACAGTCCAAAACTGCACCCACAGCTTGGTTTGAGCATACAACATGCACAGTTTGCAATGTGCATGCTACCATGTCATGCAATGCTACAAAACACTGCCCAAACATCTTGGCTCATATTCAAGATTATTGTCTGTTATGAAGGGCAGAGTGCAAAGTTTTCTGCTCTTAAGAAAATGTAATAATTTAATTATAGGAAACAAAGACTTTGAATACCTTCCCATCACTTTCCTCATTTTGTTAAGTATTGAATTTAGTATATCTTTTGATTCTTGGAACACAAGTATATTGTAATCTTGGGATCTGTGTGATTGAAATCTTAAAATCAGGACAGAATTTCCAACAAGGTCTGAAAAGGCCCTAAATATACTTCTACTGTTTCATTTCACATAACTATGTGGAACAGAGATTATTGATGATTCAGCAGAGATAGTGGAAAGGAAAGGCTAATAGGGCAAAGGAGGATGTGGACCTGTTTAGAAATCGTTCTTTGGAGCAAATCCAATCTTCATCATCAGGATATCATCAGTTCAAATCATAAGAATTAACAACAGTAGCTTGATCCACTGGCAAACACCATTCATAAATCAGCAGCAGCAGTTCAAATCAGAAGAAACCACAGGGTTCTGACAATTGCCCAGATCGAGGAAGCAACAATAAGCCTACAGAATATCACAAGAAGTTCTTTGGTGAGTTTCTTTCTACAAAGTCATAACAAACAATGAACATTGAAGAAGGTAAGACAAACCAATGCCACAGCTTAGACAGCTAAGATCAGCACCAGCAAGGTCCAACAAGGATCACCAAAGAGTAGAAAGATGAACCAATGCTACAACGGAATACACTGTCTATTGAGTTACATCTATATCCTTTCCAAACACCACATGTCCTCCTAAGTATCCCCTCTATCAAGATATCACATGCCCCTTTTCCAGGCAAATTCTACAAAAGCACTACATGTCTGTTCTCAGTAAAGCATCCTCCCACAAGTCTGCTTCAGCAAAACATCCCACCATATACATCTTCTCATAAGACACTTTCCAGAAAAACATATGACACAACTGAGTCTCCAAAGAAACCAGAAGTTTCTTTACCTTTCTTCTCTTTTTCCTATTTGCTACATGTTCCTGTATGTGTTTGTGTGTTTCTGTGTGTAGCAAGTGGTAAACACATATGTATGTGTGTGTATGTGGAGGTCATAGGGAAATCTCAAGAGTCATTCACTTTTATTTGGATAGATAGGAGCTCCTACTGGCCTAGAACTTTGCCAGGTAGGTAGACTAGCCATTCAGCAATTATTCCTTTCCCCATTTCCCATCTCACTGCCTATGAGGTTACAAACACCTGCCACCACATTTGTCTTCTTATGTCATCATGTTTCCAAGGCAAGTGATTTGCAGACTGAACCATTTCCCCAGCTCTTGGAAGCCCTTTCTATCTAATGATCTCAGTGTGCACCACAGCTCCTGACATAGTTCATCATCTCACTCTTGCATGACACCCTTAGCCTTTGCCATTCTCTCTCAGTAGCTTGGCACATCATACAGGAATGGCCTTGTGCTTTCTATAGTTTCTTCGCTCTTGATCAGGAATGCTTTCCTAAGTGTGTTCCATCTGGTTCCAATGGGCTAAGTAGAAGTCTCTACCATGACAAGCATCCCAAGGCTCAACCCTCCCGACAGAGCTCCATACTTCCATGTTTCATTTCGTACTGCTTCCTTTGAACTAGACAATTCCTTACATTTCAACAAAAATATTCAAATGGGCTATCAGAATGAAAGCAGGTCTAAGTGGGTTCAACAGAAGGAAAGAGGGTTGCCGAGGTATATGAGTCCATTGGGAAGCTCCGTCTTGTCTAGCAGTTGAGGGAGGTCTAGCAAACTATCCTTTTATGGTGTAGATGCTGGTTACAGAACTGCCATCTTTGACTAACTAGTTTCCCTGAGCACAGACATCACAGTAGAGAAACTGACTCATTCTCTAAACCCTTGCTTGGGTACAGAAACAAAATATCTTTAGCTATTTTATTTTATTTTAGCTGCTCTTCACCATGGACAGCACTAGTCATTACCGGAAACAGAGTTGCAAAATGTCAGAGTTATACTTCACATCCTCTTCCAGTCATCTTCCAGCATCAGAGAGATTATTATGAGCAGGCATTCCTGCCCCTCACCAAAGAGATGCTCAAGACAGTGGTGGCTCAATTTGATGATGGAGAACTATTTATCCAGATCAGATTAGCTGATCTCCAGGCAAATGGGCGATGACCTCACTGAGAAAGTAGCAGCTTTTGGGTTCATCCTGATACTTCTAACTCTCTGGAAGGAGTTCACAGAAACAATGGGAGAAAAGAGGACTGGATTTGTGGCAGAAAAATGGGAAAGCAGAAGCAGAAGGCAGCCATCAGCTCTGTCAAGGTTGACTCCAAGGCAGCCTAGCCAATCACCAAACTCACTCACCACACCAGGTGATGACCTGATTAAGTAGCATGAGCTTGAAACACTCATCATTGCTCTTATATATGCCCTAGTGAGGCCTGCCCTGTCTGAACCTCTCAGGCTAAGCTGATCACAACTCCAATCATTGTGGATGCACTTTCCATATATCCCAACCAAGAAATCACTGTGAAACTTCCAGGTTAGCTTAAAGTGAAAATAAGAAAAGTAAATTCAGCCAGTTGCACAACACCCAGAGGAAGCTCCACTCCCAGGTGCTCTAACAGGCTCAGGATCAGAAGTGAGGAGGACACAACATCTGTCCCAACACCAGGAGTAACTGGGACCAGCAGGACTCAGGCATACAGGAACTCTGCCATCTCACTGGCTCAGTTTGCTTCTGGTCAGTTTGGGCAGGCCCTAAACAGACCTTGAGCACAAATTCTGCAACCAGTCCACAACACCCAGAGGAAGCTCTACTCCCAGGTGCTCTAACATGCTCAGGATCAGAGGTGAGGAGGACACAACATCTGTCCCAACACCAGGAGTAACTGGGACCAACAGGACTCAGGCACACAGGAACTCCATCAGATCAGTAGCATTAGTTCCTTCCTGTCTGTCTAAGCTAGTACCCTGAGCAGACCTTAGGCTGAAAAACTCTACTGCTAGTCCCATAATTCCCAGAGAAAGTTGTACTATCAGGCATTCTAATTTGCCCAGAATTATAGGATCCCAGAATCACAAGATCACAGAAACAACTTGACACTGAGGAGTTCTGACATAACCAGGATCACAGAAGGACAGGCCACAGTCTGATTTAGTCAGGGCAGGTAGCACTAGAGATAGCCAGATGGCAGGAAGCAAGCATAAGAAAACAAGCAACAGAAACCAAGGTTACTTGGCATCATCAAAACACAATTCTCACACCATAGCAAGTCCTGGACATACCATCACACCGGTAAAACAAGATTTGGATCCAAAATCACTTCTCATGATGATGATACAGGACATTAAGAAGAACATAAATAACCCCCTTAAAGAAATACAAGAGAACACAGGTAAACAGCTAGAAGCCGTTAAAGGAGAAACACAAAAATCCCTTAAAGAACTACAGGAAAACACAAACAGGTGAAGGAAATAAACAAAACCATCCAAGATCTACAAATAGAAATAGAAACAATAAAGAAATCACAAAGAGAGACAACCATGGAGTTAGAAAAACTAAGGAAAGAGATCAGGAGTCATAGATGCAGGCATCACCAACAGAATACAAGAGATATAAGAGAGAATCTCAGGGGCAGAAAACACCATAGAAAACATTGACACAACAGTCAAAGAAAATGCAAAAAGCAAAAAGGTCCTAACCCAAAACATCCAGGAAATCCAGGATGCAATGAGAAGACCAAACCTAAAGATAATAGGTATAGAAGAGAGTGAAGACTCCCAATTTAAAGGGCCAGTAAATATCTTCAACAAAATTATAGAAGAGAACTTTCCTAACTTAAAGAAAGAGATGCCCGTGAACATCAAAGAAGCCTACAGAACTCCAAATAGACTGGACCAGAAAAGAAATTCCTCCTACCACATAATAGTCAAAACACCAAATGCACAAAACAAAGAAAGAATTTTAAAAGCAGTAAGGGAAAAAGGTCAAGTAACATATAAAGGCAGGCCTATCAGAATTATACCAGGCTTCTCACCTGAGACTATGAAAGCTAGAAGATCCTGGGCAGATGTCATACAGACCCTAAGAGAACACAAATGCCAGCCCAGGCTCCTATACCCAGCAAAGCTCTCAATTACCATAGATGGAAAAAACAAGATATTCCATGACAAAATGAAATTAACAATATCTTTCCACAAATCCAGCCCTACAAAGGATAATAGATGGAAAACACCAACACAAGGAGCAAAATTACACCCTAGAAGAAGCAAGAAAGTAATCTTTCAACAAACCCACACAAACCTAATTCCACCTTTTACAACAAAAACAACAGGAAGTAACAATTACTTTTTCTTAATATCTTAATATGAAAATTAATATTAACAACATATCCAAAACGATTGAAATCCAAAAATATGAGGAATTAGAAATTTGTTGAATGTCATCCAATGGTCTCTCTAATTTGGTAATTGGAGAAATAGGTCCAATATTAAACAATCCATATACACTTTCAGCTTGTTTGTTTGTGACAGTGTCTTGCTGTGTACCACATAATGATCTTGAAATCATGCTTCTCCCATCTCAGCCTCTCTATTAGTAGTATTGTTTATTTTATATTTTTACACTATACTATGGTTTTCAGAACAGCTTACATATTTCAAAAGTATTTATACAGCCAAAAGAAACGTAGACAATTAACTTGGGAGATGGCTTGTAGGAGAACAACAAAGAGTGAGACTGAATGCTTTGCTTGACGTTTGTAACCATTGTATCAAGTTTGAAGAAGAGGACTTTATAAGTTGTTCTTTCTCTGAGATGAATGCTTTTCCAAATTATCACAGCCAATGAACCAGATTCTTACCCTCACCTAATGTCTGTGTCACCCTCCAAGCAGAACCATTGTTCATTGAAACAGTTGGTGAATGACTTTATGGATAGACCGTCTTAATACACACACCATTTCTTAAATGAATGTAACCTGTTCTCTGTGGGCTGAGAATAAAGGCACTTACTGAAGTCAAATAGCTTTGACCAAAGCAGGAAATCTGTATCCAAAAATCATTCCTATAATTCATTCCTTGGTGCAGCAGAACTGTCAACTCTCAGCTTAGCTATGATAGAAGTAAAATCCTTTGGTGATGTGAGGGTCATTGAAGTATACAGTTTTATTACAATGAAATCCAATGTCTAAAAATTGTTCTTATTTTGGCCTTGTACCACAGTAAGAGCCAAGATTTTAAGCTCTAATAAATACAAAACAAACAAACAAAAAGATTTTACATATTTATGTTCATTTTAAAAATACCAGTAGTGATGTATTATTTTAAAATATACAGTTAATATGTTTGGAGTTATTTAAAATTTATATTGAGAAAAGCATATGTATTTTCAGTATTGCTGTAGACAAACATCTACATAAGACTGTTAAATTGATTGTTGTTTTATATCAAACAATGTTTACAATACTCATTTTTATTGTTATAATATTTTATAAATTTTAAAGAATATGACAAAAAAGGTATTG
>JADRCD010145141.1:0-12628 GCA_019843815.1 Montemys delectorum
CAAAGCCAGAAAATGAGAAAGTGTCCACAGGCTTCTGAGCCTAGGTCAGGTGACACTAGAGACAGTACAAGGAAAGGATGCGAATAAGAACAAAGCAATTAGTGGAAAGGCAGCATCTGTAGAAATGGCCAGACTGAGAACACAATCGAGTAACACTACTGCAGGAAAGAAAACAAACCACAGTATATGCATCAGATCCAGAGAAGCCCACGGACCTATGGCTTCCCTGAGTATTTTTAGACCTCACTTCAGGTTAGACTAGATAGTATTGAAGCCACAAAACTAACTCATCCAGTGCCATTTAAATATCAGCTGATCATAGTTTCATGTAGGGAAAAAAATTAGATAAATAAAAGCTACTCCAGTTGTGTATGTAGCAGAGGATGGTCTTGTTGGCCATCAATGGGAGAAGAGGCCCTTGGTTCCATGAAGGCTCGATGCCCCAGGGTAGGAGAATGTGAGGGTGGGGAGGTGGGAGTGGGTGGGAGTATACCTTCTACCCTCGTAGAAGCGGGCGGGGGGGGAATGGGTTTCTGGGGGGAAAATCAGGAAAGGGGATAGCATTTGAAATGTAAATAAATAAAATAAAAAGCTGGCTCTTCATGTACCTCACATGCAACAATTCAAAATGTTAGGTTCAGATAGGAGTCCAAACAAAAATGAATTCTAAGCACTCTCAGAATAGGATTGGTAGTATCTACTTTTGTTTTAATCTGTATTTCTACTAACAAATTTTTTTCAGGTATTACAGGGAATGTGTTTTTAGTGAATGAATGAGTTTTGTCTCTTTCATTAAAACATACTTTATAGTTCTCTTTATCAGGAGTAAATAGATGTATTTAAGCTTTTTGATGTCCAAATACTAAACCTGATAACCATATTTTATCACAAAGTCATCACCATCCTTTTAGCTTCAAGTATGGTTTTGTAAAATGCAAACTTATTCTACACAAGTGCAAGGTGGGCAGGACTGGAGGGAGAGGAGAGGCTGCCTTCTTGAGATTGGTAAGTCATTAGATGAGTGTGTATACGCATATAATACATCCTCATAAACATTTAAGTTCTGAGTTTTTGACTCAGTATAAATTACAACTCCAACAAAAATATGTTGTGAGCCAAAGAAAACACATCTTTAAGCTATATTGTGGAAATATATGCTTTTATCAGAAAATATTCTGCATATAACATTTAACCAACCAAACATATGATGTGAAGACAGGTATTTTTTCCTTTTTCTTTCTTTTTTTTAGGTTTATTTTTCTATGTATATGAATGCTCTGTCTTCCTATACTTCTGTTTACAGAAGAGGGCATCAGCTCAGCTCACATCAGAGATAGTTTTGAGCTACCGTGTGGTTACTGCGAATTGAATTCAGAACTACTGGAAGAGCATCCAGTGTTCTTAACCCCACTGAGCCTCTCTGCAGCTCAGCAGATTTCTGATGTAGGAAGAAGAGACAGGCTTCTTCGGTTTTGAAGACTGAATTGCAACTGCTTAAATACCAAAATAATAATCACTCAGAATGTTCCACTGGCAAAGAACCACAAGTGCATTTTCTCCAAACTTCATCTGTTTAATATAAGTTATTATAAATGATAATCATGAGCCATTGTTATAAATAAGTAATACAATTATTGTTAATATGAGATATATTTACCAGTCTTTCTAAACTTCATTATCATTTGGCATTCCTTCAATGACAAGGAATGATTTTCAATAAACTGCTGTGCCATGGTTAGACAGAAAGAGAATGGGGCCTGGTTGATAAAAGAAAGAGAGAGAGAGAGAGAGAGAGAGAGAGAGAGAGAGAGAGAGAGAGACTGTTCCTATATCTTTTTATTAGCTTTGATATCCAGGTCCTTCTATATTTCCTCCCTTTCTCCTTTTCCTATTTCTTTGTTTTCCAGGTTCATGGCCTCTATTTTTACCTTTACTTGATGTGTTAGTTACTCAATGCACTTAGGGTCTGCAGAGGAATATGTCAGAAAAGTTTGGAGAAGAGCTCTGGGTTTCTGTGACAGTACCTGGCACACAATGCTTATCATTCCTGCTGCCTTGGGCCCAAGCCCTCTTTAGCATCCTTCACTGTGGCATGTAGATTGGGAAATGATTTGTTCAGCATACAAATGAATTACATAACACCAGCAGCAAAGAAAGTGATCAAATCTTTGTTCAGTGGTAAGGTATTAAGAAGAAAAATTTTAATAAATAAATCTGGATTATTTTTATAATGAATGCAATCTTCTTAAACTAATAACCAGAGAAGAGCTATGATTGTTACATGTCTAAAACTCCCAAATGGCAAAATATAATTAAAGTTCAAACTGTTGAACAAATAAACCTGTTAAATACATAATATTATCAGGCAAAATAGCTATGTGTTTATCACTCTGCCACTGTAATTATATTCACTGAAACTCTTCATGCATATTTATATCTTGCTAACATTATAGAGGCTAAAACAGAAATTGCAGAGAACTGAGCATGGTTTCTTCAAGAAAGTGTGTGCTAAAAGTGCTTGTTATTAAAAAGTAAAAGTCTTAGCTTTAAGGTAACTACTAAATGCTTGACTAAATTTTCTAACTATGTGTATACAGCTACAAAAAGAGTGATTGTTGTGTACTTCCACATGGTACAGAGGAGAAAAGCTTGGACTACTGTCTCTGCAGGTCTCCAGGATAATAAGGAAAAGAAACTTTTCATTTCAGCTGGAGAATGAAAGTGCCTGAAAGTGAATGAACTGAGGTTGCTACTCCTGTGTAAATAAAAGTCAAATATTTTTAAGTATTTTCAACTACTTGGTAAAGATCATGAGTAATTAGTAATTGCATCAACATTGGCTCAAGGAGGTCTGTTGGTTACAAAGAGTCAGGAGAGGTCAGGAAATTAATTCCCACAGGCTGAAACTATAACCAAAACAAGCCAAAATCAACTTTGAAATGATTTTTGAAGTCTCGACAAAATTGGTGCCCAAGATTACATTGGAAATGGAAAAGAAAAATAAAAAACATACAAGATTACTTGTATTACTTGAATAGCAAATGAAGAAGATGGGTCAGTAAGGGAGAGAAGAAGAAATAAAAGCCAGTACCTACTAGTGAAATAGAATTCCTGAAATGAAACTGTCTGTGGAGATTGACGCATTAGAACTACAGTACTGTGGAGATTTGGGATGTCATACTCCAGTGGCTGATTATCTTACCTTAGGCTAGTTCTAGTCCTCCGGGTCAGTCATTCTTTGTCCAACTTTGTGTCAGAACTAACATAGATAAAACCATTTTGTAATCTATTAATTTAGTAGACCATTAACTTCCACTCAAAAGCTAAGAATGTGATCCAATAGTATCTTTGATCTAAAATAGCTTCCTCCTTCTGGCTGTAACCACCTTTCTACATACATACCAATGAATTTAAATTTGCTGTGACTAATGATTTTGTTTTTTCTGCAAAACTATAAAGCTTCATGAAATTATTTCTATATCAGATTATTTGGTGTAACATAAATTTGGGATAACCTAAATATGCATTCTGAAGCCATTGTCACTCATGATAGATCCAGGATATACTATCTCTAATTCCCTTTAAGATGGGAGCTATGGTTTTACACCTGCACTATGAAGTCATACTCTGTGAAGCACTGCATGAATCTTCATTAATTAAATGCTACTAGTAACATCAGATAAATTGAAAGTGGGGATTAGAAATTTTTAGTAATAGTTACATACCTTCGTATATAACAAGAGAACCGATAGATATATTTCCTCTAGAAAATGTACTAACAGTAATTGGTTTACTTTTATGCTGACATCCATTAATTTCTACCTATTAGTTTTTAATCATCAAAATAGCTAAGATATATGGGACATCTTAGCAACAAGCATAATAGAAATAACATATCTTAAAGTATATGAGTACTGAGAGATTTCATCCTGAGCAGGTTTTATACTTATAATGATAACCATTTGAGAAGGTGCATTTCAGTGAAAATGACTGTGTTCTTTCTGATACACTTTTCAAATTCTATCTTAAAACAAACACTACAAAATGTTGTTTCTGTACTACTACCTTTAAAATGTTACCAAACCTTCTTAGCTTTATTACTCCCCAGTTATAGAGAAAATCTTACTGATCATCACTTAAGGACAGTGAAGTTCAAGGAGATCATAAATGCTGTCTAAATATAAGAGTTGACTACAGAGGCAGCATCTGGTATTAGTTATGGTCAATTTTGTTTATCAACTTGGTGGAATTATGTCTCATCTAGGGAATACAATTCTGAGTATGCTTATAGGCGTGTATTTAGAGAGTCTTAAATAAGGAGGGAAGAGTCACCCTGATGGATTGTGACCATCACTTAATGTTCCTAACTGAATGCAAAGGAAGAATCCAGTGGAGCACAGACCTTGTCTCACTCTGCCGTTTGGATCTGGATGCAGTGTGAGTCCTGGCCTATAGCATGCCCATCGTGATGGCCTGGATCCACAAAGTGCTAGCCAAAATAATCCCCACTCCTTAAGCTCTTGTTTCCTGTTTATACAGCAATGAGACAGTAACTCACTATCTTATAATCATAACAGAAATTTGCTTTCTAGTGACTTCTCTGGTACCATGGGTTCAGACAGGAATAGTGCAACATGGAGGAGGATAACAGGAAGTGTTTCTCTGCAATCATTCTTTACAATTAATTCCTTAGGTGTAACTTTTCATCTCGTAAATGTACAGAGAATACATCTCATCTGAGGACAATTAACCTAAGAAAAAAACTTCGAAATTTGGCTAACCTTGTTGGGAGACCAGTTTCCATGGAACAGGTGGATAGATAGGCTATTCTGGTGCTAGCCAAGATTCCATGTGGTGTTTTCCAATGAAGCAGGAGTGAAAGAGAACTCTGTTGACCTTGGCACATCCCTGTGGAATGTACACGGCACAAGTTCAGACCAAATGCATTTAGAGCCTACTGACCATAAGAAGCTTTGGCCAAGGTGGCCTCTCTGAAAGGTACTCACTGGGTGAATATGTGATATTGGCCACACTCCAGTATTTTGCTGGGACTCCATAACACTGTTCAGCAATACATTATTGGGACTCTAGTATTGTGAGTAAGCTTAGAGTCATTTGCTAAAGAGTTATGCAGAGATATAATTTCCTGACCATACACTTACCTTGAAATGCAATTAGTATCAGTTCCAGCAGAGGACAGTGCCCTAGCAAACTGTTATATTCAGTATTAACATCACATTAGTTATTTGACAAACAGAAATTATCACCATTCAAAATATAAATGAGAAATATTTGAATGACTTTATCCTATAATCTTTTATCTCTTAATTAAAATTAACTAGAATAAACCCTTGTCCTTTGTCTCTCTACACAGTCAAAATACTGGGTTCAAGGAGGAGCAAACACAATCCCTCATTGACTTACTTATTTCCAGGGCCTTAATGTAAAATATTGCAATGGTGATATGCCAGAAACAAAGTTAGCTATCTGGAGACACTGTGCTGGATAAATCTTGCAAATAAATGTATAAATAATATTATTAAAACCCTGGGTCCCTCTTCTCCCAGATTTATATAGCACAAACATGATGTGGGAGACAGACAGTAAGTTTAATATATGTAAATATCTAAACTGTATAATTCAGGTGCAAAAATATATTATATGTTAGTGCTTATTATTTTAAATTTATATTCCATACATTTAAACTGTACAAGTTCATGTATTTCTTCGTTTCTACATTTCTACATTTTGAACAACACCCTATCTTTGAAATATTGAACTAAATATCAAGTAGGCATTAATCCATGAAGATAAAGCTTTGTGCTTGTTTATACCAATCACCTGAAAGCAGAGTCCCTTTTCATAATGAGGTGTTTGGTGGCAGTGTTATGGAGTGGTTTTCAATTGGCATTGACAAGCTTATTCTGAGTCTGCCTTCTCTCAATTGCATGGTGTCTGT
Organism: Montemys delectorum; assembly: GCA_019843815.1. Classification (NCBI taxonomy): domain Eukaryota; kingdom Metazoa; phylum Chordata; class Mammalia; order Rodentia; family Muridae; genus Montemys; species Montemys delectorum. Next base: position 5,960 of record JADRCD010145141.1, read on the forward strand.
ACCCGCTCTTGCTGTGGACAACACCGTGAGCTTGGATGGAATTTTTTAAATTTCCTCTTGTTTGATATCAGTGACCTGAGCTACAGAAAATGTTCCTTGAGTTTGCTGAGGAGGCTGATTGTTGATTTCTTTGGTTGGTGCACTCTATTTTCTCACTTAATAGGAAGGAATGAGGGATGGAGCATCTTTGTTTAGCTCTACAATGGATGATTTTCCAGTCCCTTTCATGCATTCTCTTTGGAAGGACAGGCCTGGAAATCATTTCTTGCTCTATTTATGACTCTTAGTGCATTGTCAGGGCTTTTTATTCAATGCAGCTTTCAAGGTAAAATGTGCAGGCTCATTTCTCATTTTCTTAAAGCAAATATAACAATTTCAGTCTCTGGTCACTGAAGAAATTTCTCCTTTATACAGGTTATCATCCAAGGGTCAGGCTCATGGTCATTGTGGCAAGGTTTTGACTAATAAGAATCATTAAAATGTCATCGTCATGTGCCAATGAAATACCTGTGTACTGGTCCTGAGACACACCAGTTCTCAGTTCCCTAGTTTGCCCTTTCTCTCTCAGTTTCTACAGAAGTAATGAATAGTCTCACTGTTTTATAACACCTAGAAATTACAGAAGTGATTGTGTTTACTGTCACTCTTAACTCATAGAAGTCTATTAAGGTAGTGTCTTCCTACGTATGAAGAAAACAATTAAGAAGTGACAGGTTTTTTGTTTGTTTGTTTGTTCAGGTTTTTTGTTTTGTTTTCTTGTTATTTTGTTTTGTTTTGTTTTGTTTTTTTGACAGAGTTTCTCTGTGTGGCCCTGGCTGTCTGGGAACTCACTCTGTAGACCAGGTTGGTCTTGAACTCAGAAATCCATCTGCCTCTGCCTCCCAACTGCTGGGATTAAAACTGTGTGTCACCACTGCCAGGCAGTTTTTTGTTTTGTTTTGTTTTGTTTTGTTTTTGTTTTTATTTTATTTTATATTTGTAAGAAATTTTCATGAATATCAATTTCCATCTTGCTTTGGATTCTATCATATGGCCCATCTATTTCTTCTTCTTCCTCCTCTTCTTCCTCCTCCTCCTCCTCCTCCTCCTCCTCCTCCTCCTCTCCCTCTCCCTTCTCCTTCTCTTTCTTCTTCCTCTTCTTCTTCTTCTTCTTCTTCTTCTTCTTCTTCTTCTTCTTCTTCTTCTTCTTCTTCTTCTTCTTCTTCTTCTTCTTCTCCTTCTTCTTCTTCATTTTAAGTTTCCCCTCTACATTTGTCTTGCCTGTCTTTGTGTGATTCCACTTTAGTTAGTCAGCAGATAATGTGAAAAGGCTCTCTCACCCAGAAATGTTATTTGTCTGTATTGTAATGTGGTTACCCCTGCAGCTGCTTCCACAGCAAGTGAGCCACTAGTGGTACAAGCACAAGCAGTCATAACTGCTACATGAAATGAGGAGACCTATAAGAAAGAAAATTGAAGAGAAGGGAGAGGGAAGGTATGGAGAGTAAAATGCATAAGCAGGCTGACAGGTGAATAGTAGCAAAGCAGAAATAGTGCTTTTGTTTCTATAAATGTGCTTTACATTTAACAGACCTAAACTAACATGAAGGATCCTTTCTTTTCCACAGTTTCAGTCCATCAACTAGATGGGATGCTGACCACTCAAGGGTGAGTTGGGAGAGGCAGGTGTGAGAAAGGAGGAAAAAAAGATAGCAAAAATCAGAATAAGCAGATAAAGGTCACTGCAGTCATTGTTATCAGGTCTTCTAAAATATTCCACTGTGGCTGACATGAATGAAGTACGTTTTCATGGATACCATGATAGATTCCGATCACTTTTGTTTTCTTTTTGTCCTCACGTTCTCACTGTTAATTTCTGCTTTCTTGCTGCTTATTGAGTTCTCTGTGGAGTAATTGTGTTTGCATGGAAGACTGGTGCAGACAACAGGAATCACAGGTGGTATGCTTGTCATGGGCTCCTCAGAATCTGACAAGTATGGCCTTCCATGTTCCTATGTGAGGAAGACAGACATCTGATACAGAGTAGTGGAAGCCATCTCAATGACCAAAACCGAGGGTAAACCTAGTGTCTTTGTGGAGGGGTTGAAGATTGCAGATCCAATTGACCAACCACGCTTTCTGGGCTCCTAACCCATGACATCTCCCTCCTACATTTTCACATTCTCCCTCCTAATGAAGACTAAGAAGAATTGTGTACCAATTACAAGTTTGTAACAAATCCATTGTTGGTGCAGCTGTTGTCAAGTAGGTCTGCCATGAAATAGATAGTTAAAAGTCAACAACTATATTGTATGTGCCAGGCTTGGTGGCACAGACCTGTAAGGCGAAAACGTGGAGACTGGAACAAAGGATTGCTGACAAAGTGAAACTTGTTTGGTTATACAGAAAATTCTAGGTCCAGCTGAAATATAGGGTGAAATCCTTTCTCAAAAACACCCAAAAATGTTTTCCCATCTAAGCCAGTAACCTGAGCAAAGCTTGGGGGCTAGCTTTGCACCTAGTCCCACAACACCCAGAAGAAGCTCAACTCTCAGTGGCTTAAACATGCCCAGGATAACAGGTACTCTAACACACCCAGGATCACAGGATCTCAGGAGCTTGGTCACACCAGGATTTAAGAATCCCAGAGGCAACTTGACTCCCAGGAACTCGAACACACCTAGGATCTCAGAATCCCAGTATCCTAGAAGTGCAGGATCACAGAGACAGGTGGATTCTGAGGAGTTGTGACATAACCAGGCTCATAAGAGGAGCAGGCTCCAGTCAGAGACAGGGAGGGCAGGTAGCACTAGAGATAAACATATGGCAAGAGGAAAGCATAAGAACATAAGCAACAGAAACCAAGGTTGTTGGCATAATCAGAACTGAGTCCTCTCACCATAGTAGGTCCCGGATAGACCATCACACTTGAAAAGCAATATTTGGATCTAAAATCACTTCTCATGATGATGAGAGAGGGCTTAAAGAAGAACATAAATAACCCCCTTTTAAAAAGTACATGGGAACACAGGTAAACAGGTAGAAGTTCTTCTTTTTTTTAAGTTTTATTGCAATATGATGAGAAAAGTTACATAATTTCAATTTATCTGAATTTGTTAATATTTAAAAACATATTTTAAGTAAATAGAATTAAATTCCTTAAAGAATGAAAGGAAAACACAACCAAACAGGTGAAGGAATTTAACAAAATTATCTATAATCTAAAAAATGGAAATGGAAACAATAAAGAAATCACAAAGACAACCCTGGAGATAGAAAACCTAGGAAAAAAAACAGGAGTCAAAGATGCAATCATCACCAACAGAAAATAATAGATAGAAGAGAGAATCTCAAGTGCAGAAGATACCATAGAAGACATTGGCAAAAGAGTCAAAGAAAATGCAAGAAGCAAAAAGCTCATTACACAAAACATCTATGAAATCCAGGAGACAATGAGAAGATCAAACCTAAGAATAATAGGTATAGAAGAGAGTGAAGATTCCCAACTTAAAGGGCCAGTATAGATCTTCATCAAAATTATAAAAGAAAACTTTACTAACCTAAATAAAGAGATGCCCATAAACATACAAGATGCCTACAGAACCCCAAATAGACAGGACCAGAAAAGAAATTCCTCCTATCACATAATAATCAAAACAACAAATGCATTAAATAAAGAATATTAAAAAAAAGTAAGGGGGAAAGGTCAAGTAACACATAAAGGAAGATATATCAGAATTATACCAGACTTCTCACTAGAGACTACGAAAGCTAGAAGATCCTGGGCAGATGTCATATAGACCCTAAGAGAACATAAATGGCAGCCCAGGCTACTATACCCAGCAAAACTCTCAATTACCATAGATGGAGAAACCAAGATACTCCATGATAAAACCAAATTTACTCAACATCTTCCCACAAATCCAGCCTTACAAAGGATAATAGATGGAAAACACCAACACAAGGAGGGAAACTACACCCTAGGAAAAGCAAGGAAGTAATCTTTCAACAAACCCAAAAGAAGATAGCCATACAAACATAATTTAGCCTCTAACAACAAAAATAACAGGAAGCAATTTTCATTAAAATCTCTTAACATCAAAGGACTCAATTCTTCAATAAAAAGACATACACTAACAGACTGGATATGTAAACAGGATGCAGCATTTTGCTGCATATAGGAAACACCCCTCAGAATCAAAAACAGAAACTACCTCAGAGTAAAAGGCTGGAAAACAATTTTCCAAGCAAATGGTTCCAAGAAACAAGCTGGAGTAGCCATTTAAATATTGAATAAAATTAATTTTCAACCAAAAATATCAATAAATATAAAAAAGAACACTTCATACTGGTCAAAGGAAAAATTTACCAAGATGAACTCTCAATTTTGAACACCTATGTTTCAAATGTAAGGGCACACACATTCAGAGAAGAAACTTTACTAGAGCTCAAAGCACACATTGCACCCCACACAGTAATAGTGGGAGACTTTAACAGCCCACTTCTGCAATGGACAGAGCATGGAAACAGAAACTAAACAGAGACACAATGAAACTAACAGAAGTTATGAAACAAATGGATTGAATAGATATCTATAGAATATTTCATTCTAAAACAAAAGAATGTACTTTCTTCTCAGCATCTCATGGTACCTTCTCCAAATTGACCATATAATTGGTCATGAAACAGGCCTCAACAGATATGAGAAGATTGAAATAGTCCCATGCATCCTATCAGATCACCACAGACTAAAGCTGGTCTTTAATAACAACAAAAACAAAGGAAAGCCCACATATACATGGAAACTGAACAACACTCTACTCAATGATAACTTGGTACAGCTCCAAAGACAGAATTCTCAACTGAGGAATATCAAATGGCTGGAAGAACCTAAAGAAATGTTCAACATCCTTAGTCATCAGGGAAATGCAAATCAAAACAACCCTGAGATTCCACCTCACACCAGTCAGAATGACTAAGATTAAAAACTCAGGTGATAGTAGATGCTGGCAAGGTTGTGCAGAAAGAGGAATACTCTTTCATTGCTGGTGGGATTGCAATCTGGTACAATCACTCTGGAGATCAGTTTGGGGGTTTCTCAGGAAATTGGACATAGTATGACCTAAGGACCCAGCTATAACACTCCTCAGCGTGTACCCAGAAGATGCTCCAACATGTAATAAGGACACATGCTCCACTATGTTCATACCAAACTTATTTATAATAGCTATAAGCTGGAAACAACCCAGATGTCCCTCAACAGAGGAATGAATGCAGAAAACGTGGTAAATTTACATAATGGAATATTAAATGAGTATTAAAACTCAGCTATTAAAAACAAATGAATTTGTGAAATTCTTTGGGAAATGGATTGATCTGGAGAATATCATCCAGAGTGAGGTAACCCAATCACAAAAGAACACACATGATATGCACTCACTGATAAGTGGATATTAGCCCAGATGCTCTGAATATACAAGATACAGTCCATATACCACAAGAAACTCAAGAAGAAGGAAGACCAAAATGTGTCTACTTCAATCCTCCTTAGAAGGGAGAACAAAATACCCATGCAAGGAGTTACAGAGACAAAATATGGAGCAGAGACTGAAAAAAGGACAATCCAGAGACTGCCCATATTCAATCACCAAACCCAGACACTATTGTGGATGATAGTAAGTGCTGACTGACAGGAGCCTGATATACCTGTCTCCTGAGGGGCTCTGACAATACCTGACTAATACAGAAATAGAAGCTCACAGCCATCCATTGGACTGAGAAACAACAATATGAACTAGTACCCAGAGCTCCCAGGGACTAATCCACCAACCAAAAAGTACACATGGTGGGACTCATGGCTCCAGCTGCATATGTAGCAAAGGATGGCCTAGTCATTCATCAATGGTTGGAGAGGCCCTTGGTCCTGTGAAGGTTCTTTGCCCCAGTGTAGGGGAATGCCAGGGCCAGGATTTAGGAGAAGGTCGGTTGGGGAGCAGGGGGAGGGAGAAGGGAATAGAGGGTTTTTTGTTTGTTTGTTTGTTTGTTTTTGTTTTGTTTTTTAGAGGGAAAACTGGAAAAGTGGATATTATTTGAAATGTAAACAAAGAAAATATCTAACAGAAAATAAATAAAAAATTAAAATAAAAAACCAATGATGTCATGAAATTTTTAGGTAAATGGGTAGAACTAGAAAACTTCATCCTAAGTGTGGTAACCCAATCACAGAAAATCACACATTGTTTGCACTCACTGATAAGTGCATATTAGCTCAAAATCTCAGAATACCCAAGATAAAATTTACAGAGCACATGAAGCTCAAGAGGAAGGAAGACCAAAGTGTAGTTGCTTTGGTCCCTTTTAGAAGAGAGAACAAAATACTCATGGGAACGAATATGGAGATAAAGTGTGGAGCAGAGACTGAAGGAAAGGACATCCAGAGACTGTACCACCTAAAGATCCATCCCATATACAGTCACCAAACTCTGACACTATTCTACATGCCAAGAAGTGCATTATGACAGGAGTTTAATAGAACTGTCTCCTGAGAGGCTCTGCCAGTACCTGACAAATACAGAGACAAATTCACAGCCTATCATTCGACTGAGCATGGGGTCCCCAATGGAAAAGTTAGAGAAAGGACTGAAGGAGCTGAAGGCTTTGTAACCCCACAGGAAGAACAACAATATCAAC
>JADRCD010145144.1:0-34850 GCA_019843815.1 Montemys delectorum
AGCTCAATTCAAAATCATAAACTTGCTTAAAATATCATGAAATGTTTCTATGATTATTATTTTTTTATTTTATTGAGGAGTCCAAATGTGAAGTTAATGACAATATCATGTCACCATGTACAAAGATTGGTGATAGCTGGAAATTAAAAAGGTATTAAGCATAATTTTAAAGTTTTAACTAAATAATAGTAAAAAAAGTGAATTATTTTATAAACCATGAACTGTATACCTCTGTGGAAAACTACTGTAATAATTTAAACTATATCACTATAGTGTATCAATTCAACTCTCTTCTCATACACCTGAATTTGTTATCATCTTGCATGTGTGACAAAATGTCATTGGTATATTTCTCAAAATATTATGAAATGTGAGAGCATTCTTTTAGTGGTATTTTCATGATATGTCCTAATTCAAAAATTACATCTATAAAACAGTGAGGTCATTCAGAATGATGATGATTATTATTAATGATAAAGTAGTCTCTCTAAATACTGGAGAAAACATTTTCTTAATTTTTACCTAATGTGATTGTTAGAGATTCATATAAACTTCACCACTCTATATGATTCTCAAGTGGAGAGTCCTTGAGAGCAGTGTAGAATGTCCCTCTCTTATGTGCACAATTTTGAGAACTAAGATGTTGGACAACACAAATGCCACCAGAGTTACCACCAGGCTCCTAAGCCAATGTTTTCTAGATTTTTGTATCACAAATTCAAGAATGAAATGTTTGGGCCTTGGAAGACAAGAATGAGTTTGGGTGAGAGATTAAGCCACAGAAAAGAAAGCTCCTGTGTAGTACAGACAGATGTAGCCAACAGGAAGCCAGGGTGCCACTGTGTGTATATATGGCTACCATAGCTACAGCTGATATGACACACAGAGAAGCAAACTTGTTAGTTCACTTGGCCAGTTTGAGTACCATTCTCACATATAGTGTACAGGTAAGGGGTGAAATAAACAGAAACAAATGACAAATGAAGAAAAACATAAAGCAGAGAGGCAGAGAGTAGAGATCTCTTTGGAATTCCTGGCTGGTGGTCAGAACAGAACCAACCGTAGATTCCAGCTTCTGGCCAAGGAATCAATGAAGATGTGTAGCATTCGTTTCTGCCCTAAACTTCCTAACTATTCCTAGATCCTGTTCTCATCATATGTATTCATATTTTCACCAAATTTAAAGTTGTGACAAAAATATTGGTATATTTTTAATTTTTATTTTATCTTCTATTCATTATAAAATTATTAATCTATGAAGATTTTAAAATGACCTGTTTCTTTTGACATCTAGTATCAATAGAAGATAAATTTGTGCCTGTTAGAAACCTTATTTTCCTTTTCTCTTTCGGATTTTTAATTTTCTTTCTGATCCTCAGTTTGATGCTATAATAAGTATCATTATTAAAATTACAGAACTTAAAGAAATCAAAAGACTGTCTTTACCTGTGTGTGTTGAAGATGTGCTTTGAACCATAACATAGGCTACCCCTTTCTTTTGTGGTCTTTGTTCTGTGAGTTTCTCTTTAAATATTCTTATGATTTTTTGCTTTAAAATGGTAGGGAGTCTTTTCTAAGATATATTTTTGTACCCTCACAGGAATATGACATTATTTTTCTTTTATTTTTGTGTTATAAGTACCTCATTGACTATCTAAGTGCATTCTGTAGCAGGTGAGGAGCCGAGACTAGATAGTGAACGGCAATTATGAAAAACAGCTGTTGATGCTTTGGTCTAAGTCTGTCTTTTCTATTGTCCTGCATAAGGCTCAGCATCATGCACAAGATTTGGTACAGCGAGCACCCCAGACTATCCCACATCTACCTTCCCCAAAAGATTCCAGTCCTGTAGATTAGGGGAGAAATTCAAATATCTGTTTTAGGGGGAAGGCAATTCATGTGATGATTACGCTGAAGAAATAGATTGAGGTCTGATTTTCACATGCTGTACAAATTCAATTTGTTAAAGTAAAGCCTGTATATCTACACACACATACACACAAAAAACCAGCACAAATATGATGGCTTATCTCTGCAGAGATTAATGCTCATTTATGGTTGGATGATTGTGGTAGACCAGCAGGTTTTTGTCAGCACTCTCACACTGAAATTGCCTTTCAATCTCCAGGGGCTACAGGGTCAACAGTCTATCTTATGTCCGAATAACTTTAATATGTAGTCAGGTTTGTGGAAACTTTCCCTAGAGCTATTATTGACCCCCTCCCTCCAGGTGCTTCTTACACAAACAAGAAGTGCAGGTCAGAAATGACCCAGCCACAGATGTCCTTGAAATTCCTATAAAACATCAGTGGTTGGAGAATGTCATAGAGGTTAAAAGCACATGTCTGTGAAGGACAGGTTTATAATTCCTGTCAGCTTTCAGTCCATCATGAAAGAAAGAACAAGAACTTCACCAGAAACCAGATGTATGAACTGAGGCAGATAGAAATCTTGGAGAAGTGCTGTTTACTAGCTCCTTCTGGCTTACTCAGTCTGCTTTCGTAAACAACCCAGGACCACCTGCCCAAGTGGTAGTTCACATAGTGGAGTGTCCTTCCCATATTATCCATTTACCATAGAAAGACAGACGGAAGCATTATCTCAATGCAGTTTTCTTTACATACATTTTATATTGTGTCAAATTCACAACAAACAAACAAACAAAATAGGACAGGCATATCTAGAATATTTCTCAAATTTTTCATTTTCTCAATGTTCAATTTATTATTATCTTAAAAGCTGTCACATTAACACCTTGTGTTTATCCAGGTAACAGCAGTTTTTCTTGTTGAGGTAACATCTTGAAAAGAGGCTCCTTCCATATTTGGTTCAGATGTATCCATTGTGTCAGTAATTTCTGTCAGTGTAGTTTGTCATTGATTTCAATGTCAATGAGCAGAGCTTAATAGACTGGTTTTCTTGTAACCTGTATTTTTACATAGATTTATTAGTTTTGTGCCTGTGTAGCTATATCTGGAGGTAAAACAGTGACTTCCAGGACTGTTTTCTCCTGCCATCAGATGATTATGATACATGTTTGCCTGCCGTCATTCCTTTTCACTTTTTTAGATGAGTTGCTCTGTGGAGCTCCCAACTATGTAATCTCCATGGCTATAGCTCTGCCTGGACTGGCCTCACTATCTAAAAGCAGGATGGATTCAAACTCAAAGATAGTCCCTCACCTTTACTTCTGAAGTGCTGGGATTAAGGGTATGTGCAGCCATGCCTGCTTCCAAAACAAAACAAAAACAACAACAACAACAACAAAAAAAAACCAAAAAACCAAAAACCAAACCAAAACAAACAAAAAACAACAACAACAAAAACCAAGATTTTTAGATCACAGTTTGTCTTTAAAGGGTTCCCAAGTGCCTATATCCCCTTTGCAGCAGCTGAGCAGCAGTGCTCCTCAGTCCCTATAGAATCATGAGAGATACTACCATATCTAACTATAGAATAAAATGCTCTTTTCATCTCACATTCTCAAATTCTCAGTTCATGACCTCCAAATTTTAGCATCATGTGTACCAGAAACGTGTTACATATTTGACTCACTGGATCATGCTCATTTTGTGCATGAAAATTGTTCAGAATTTGCACCTATCTAAGAGCACTGAAGTTAAGGCATGGAGTCACAAGTGTGGTCAGGATGACTACTCTTAATTGCCTGGCAAATATGCTTCACGGGCAGATTTGAAGGTGAAAAGACATATTTTCTGCCATAAGAGAGTTGAGGAAAGACCTAAGGGACCCTCAGCAAGTAGATAACTCACATCTACATGACATGGTCAATTGTGAACAGAGAGAGTAGTCATTCTACCTTACCTATTTCATTATTAAAGTGTCAGCTATCCTTAGCTTGCAGGTATGTTTTCATGCTGCTACTTCTAATTTTTACAATAAAACATAAAAATATAAAATAATTTATAAAATTTTTAACTATTGTAAAGTTTCTGAAGTTATGCATTCCTCTTGACTTCTCCTTAACTAGAAGATAAACATAATCCAAAAATTATAAAGTATTAAAATGATCTACCAGCATACTATACACATTTATAGAAAATAACATTACATACACATGCTACTGCAAGATCTGGTTATATCAGGGTTTTCCAAAAAGCAATGATAAAACTGTATTAGTAAAATAGGAAAAAGAGTGTGTGCAACATTGAACATTTCTAACAGCCATTTCAAGTGTCATGCAATTACAAAAGTTATTTACTATAATATTAGTTAATGATCAGTTCTCAAAACATTTGTACATGCAAGAATATAAATCAATTACTTATTAATTTCTTCTGTTCACATAAAAATGTTATTGACATTATTTAATTGTGATGAGAAGTCTATAATTATTATTTTTGGTGTATCAATTTTCATTTCCTCTTACATTGCAAAGTAATAGTTTTATGAAATCCCTTCATGATATAAGAAATTTATGTATCTTTATTTGGTACATTATAAATTTCTCCAGATGGATATCCAGATAGATGAATAAATGAATCAATAGATGAATATTGACATAGTCTATTAATTTCATTCAACATTTTTATATATTCTTATTTGTATTTTGCTATCTTAACGATAGTTTTAAAAAAATATATTTTTTTCTGAAATGTGTTTACTTTTCTATATAAAGAACTACAATCAAAATAATCTGAGCTGAAGAGATGGCTTAGTGGGTAGGATCCCACTCTGCCTAAGCATGCAGCCTGAGATAGTATCCCAGCACTGTTGGTCACATGTACCTGTAATCCCAGAGATATGGAGGGTGGACCCTGGAAAATCATTTGGACTTGCTAGCCACCTGCCCAGCTGCAGGCTCAATGAGAAACTCTATCTCAAATGAATAAAGCTTATCAAACAAATATTCTCTGGCCTTCAGACATGCAAACACAGGAACACATACACAATGTGCATATGACGCACCCCCCCCCCCCCCACACACACATAACAAAACTCAGTACACTCATGAGGGCTGAATAGGAAATACATGCATTCCCAATAGCCAATCCAGTGTTTGGGGAAACTGTCTTTCCAATTAATTAACTGCACTTTTCATTCATTTGTTCTCTGGTTTTATCAGTAGGTTAATATTAATGCTAATCTTATTCACTAAGTCACTTTAAAATGACCTCTTTGAGTCCTTGCTAGGCTCTAGTTCATGTGCTTAGAGAAGCGGTATATTCCTTATCCCTGTGCTTGAAAGGAATATCTGGATAGCTGTAAACTTAAAGTCAGCATGGTCTATATAGTAACTTCTAAACCATCATGGACTCAAGAAATACTCTATATCAAGAAATATAACAAACAAAGGAGTGAATGAATATATTGAGTGCCTAAGTCTGCCCAATAGTGATCAATGCCCTAAGTTCATTCCTCTTTTTCAGCATTCCTTCAAAATATATTTACATAACAAAGCTTCAGAGTGATTCAGTTGATGGTTGTCTATGGATGCTGCAGTGGCAATATGTGCCTATCATTTTGTATGTCTGTTGTCACAGATTAGATACAATGTAAGTTTGAAGCTCTCACTGATGCTGTCTTCCTATTGTAATGAAACCCCACAAATAAGGACAAGTACTGTGTTCTGTAAATGTACCCTAGTTGTCATGAACAAGCTGTTATGCTTGAATAAGGCTCAACATAACTTCCCTCTTGTGGATGGACACCTGAAAATATTACAAGCTCACTATCTCTTTATAAAAACTTCACTATTTTGAATTGTGTGTGTGTACATGTATCTGTATGTGGGTAGGTGTTAGTGCAGGTTTCAAGAACCCCAGAGGCATTGGATCACCATGTAGCTGGAGTGGCAGCTGGATGTGAGCCACCGCACATGATTCTGAGAACCAAACTCAGGTCCTTAATAAGAATAGCCTGTGCTCTTAACCACTGAGCCATCTCTCTAGCTCCCATGGAAACATTTTTTTTGTTGTTGTTTTTTAAGCTTTTATTGCATTATGATGAGAACGGTTACATGATTTCAATTTATCTGAATTTGTAAACATTTAAAAACATATTTTAAGTAAATAGAATTAAATCACATTCTTGTTTCCCTTTTGTACCCCACTCCTCCTAGAAACCACCCTTCAATACCTACAATATCTTTTTTGTCATATTCCTTAAAATTTATAAAATATAACAATACAAATAAGTATTATAAAAGTTGTTTAATATAAAACAACAATCAATTTAACAGTCTCATGTAGATGCTTGTCTACAGCAATAGTGAAAATACATTGTTCTCAATATAAATTTTAAATAACTCCAAACATATTAACTGTATACTTCAAAATAATACATCACTACTGGTATTTTCCTAAATGAATATAAATGAAACATTTTATTTTTAAAGTGGGCCAGCCTATATCATGCCAGTGCATACTCTTGACCACAAATATGTAACCATATTTGAACAATATAATGATCCATAATAGTTTGTTTGTTGGAATTTTTCATATGTGAGGAGGTCTTTAGCTAAAATGATGAGAGTGAAATCTATAAAGCCATGTACAAAGCTGAAGGTGAAGGTCTAGTAGCAAGATTATTTATCTGATATCTGTGGTGCTCAGAATTTAATCCTCAACACACATCATATCAAACAGGAACAGAATATACTTTATAAACATAACTCTGTCTAGCTCCAGTATGGGTATATTACAGAAAGCAGCAGATATTTTCGGTAAAGCTAAGAATGGTCTCTTGGATATATAGTTCACATTGACTTCTAAGTACTATAACTGTGTCACCATTTCCTCCAGATATGGAAGTCTATTTCTAATCTGGTCTTGAACTTGAAACATTCCTTTTAGTCTCCCAAGTACTTGATATTTCAAGTATGTACAATAATGCCTTATGTGTTGCTTTCTCTGTGTATGAAAAGAAAGGGAAATGCCTGAATAGACCAGAATTGTGGTCTGATCTCTCCAACAAATCATGGAGCATGGACACAGGAGCCCTTTCCCACACTATTTGCCCTAAAAGTAACTATGTGCTTTACAGACCCTTTGCTCTAAAAGGTCTAAACTTTCAAAGTAGCAAAAATGAAACTGATTACAAAGTATGCTATGTAATAGATTCCTTCTGCCAACACATAGCTTCAATCAATTATTGCTGTGTTAGGATCAGTATCACAAAAAATGACATAATTTGCACAGCATATTAAATTAAAATTATATTTACTTTCAAAAGGATATTGTCTCATAATAAAATATTTTCACACATGTTCCCTTGGAGTGATTTTAGGCCCACGCACGCGTGCACACACAAACACACACACACACACACACACACACACACACTCATCATAGAAGAAAATTTCCAGAAATGTAGCCTTCTAGGACAGGGAAAGTTTAATTTGCATGAGATAATTCATCCATGTGTATTTTTTACTGTAATATGAATGTATATGAGCTAATAAACACTTATCTACCAAATTTTTATTGAATTTTATATTCTTCACTGAAGCTAATTCCTTTAATCTTTTTTGAGCTGACTAATATGACTATATTGTTTACTAGCTTTAGGGTGGAATTGAACATGGACTTGTTTTAATTCCCATTGCATTTGCTGCCCGGAGGAGCTGCCACTTTTAGACATGATCTCATTCTTTAGGTCTGAAAATTTTTACTTCACTAAAATGTAAATAACAATAACAATAATAAATATTAATATTGCTAGCAGTTATGATAGCAGCAATAAGAACAGCAGACAGAGGCCCAGTGATTTCAGTTTCCACCTCTCAGGTTTTATAGCATCAGTACTCACGCATGTATAGATTACCATCAACAGAGCTTAGCTCTGCTTACAATCATCAGACTTATTCTTGGAATCTTCACTATTGTCAGAAAATGTATACAGTTATCAACACCTCTAAGCAACTCCCATGCCTCTGCCCTCTTGAAGCTTCCTTCTTGCATTCAGTTTCAGGGCATTGCTGAGTTTTCCTGTGACATTTTGCTGGCCCCTTAACCTCTGTACAACTCTCCATTTGCTTTGATGAAGGGAGCATACTCCTTTCTGAAAGCTCACATCCCTTTACTGGGGATGTAGATATTTCTTTTGATTTAATATTGTGAATTTTTGCAAGTCAAATCTGATTCAAGAATTGGTTCTTACTATTCCTGCCCTTCTGCTGTGTATTGCTTGTGAGCTGGTTATAGTTCTCCTTGAATCTTATGACTCACATATACTTAGGAATTATTTCAATATGACTTTTCCATATTTTCTGCTACCGTGTCTTTTTAATATTTATTTCTATCTCCATGGTTATCATTTACATTTCTTTTCACTCTCTAGTATGTAGATATGGTAATCTCTTTAGATCTTTTAGTTTAACCAACATTAGTTTTTAAGTTTAGTCTTCATGAATTCATTTCATGTATACAGTGAAATATTATCATAGCCAACCCCCTATTTTTCTCTTTCCAATTCTCCAAGTATCCTTATGCATGACTCCCTCCCACTTGGGGTACATCCGCTTGAAATATTATTTTTCAATATGAAAGAAGAGGGCGTGAATACCGAGGATTAATGGTTTATTCATGAATGCATACAAGAAGTGAATTAACTATACTAAGGATATATGAAAACGCCTATAGAAACTCAATAGAAAGCTAATTTTAAAATATAATTCAATACCTCAGTGTTCCTCATTCTTTCAACTTGTATTTCCAAGAATTATTTTTATTTTCAGATATCCTAATAGTTTCTTTTCATGTTTACCTTTAGTTTAAGAGTATCTATTAAAAAATGATGCATAAGAGTATCTATTTATTTTTGTCTTAATCACTTAAATATAGTAAAATTATTATATTATTCCTTTGATTTCTATCTGTAATCCTTACAGATACAGTCAATATTTTAAAAATCACGTCAGACTAATCCTATTTTTAGTTAAATCCACTGTACTTTAGTTGCCAAGAATTTTATTACCTTTTCTATTCTTTTATAAAGGTAATTTTCATAATTTTGAACTTTGAGAACATGTAATATTCAGATGCTATTTTTGTACCTCCATGGCATTTCCTATGTGACTGTGTCTTGGATGTGCACCATGGGTACTTTTATACATCTTATTAAAAGCCTTTTATTAACTTTTACCCTATTTTTTTTTACATGGACATTTTCTCAAGTTGTATAGTTTGTGAAATAAATGAGATTTTTATCAGTTTTTAAGAAAGACCAAAAACTTTTCACTCACAGTCTAGATTTGTGAGAGCTTCTTTAAGCTATGATTAGATTTGAATTGACCATGAAGCTAGGGTTTAGACATTTAACATGCTAGGATCATGTTGTGATCCACATCATTAGTAGAACTACAGTACTTATCCTTCTCTATATTGACAATAATATTCCAAGTTCTCAGTTTATAGGTAAAATATACATCTATGTATACAAACACCAAGCAAATATATAGTTCAGTCATATTTTGAACAACATATTCATTAATCTTCCATTATTTACACTTTTAACCACACATTAAAGTATTTACTCTTTGTTTCTTTTGTGGCTGTTCTACTGCTAGAACAGTTACTGTTTTTCATGAACTTTTGTTGTTGTTCTTGACACACTCCCACACATTTTCTTTTCCTTCTAGAGCTCTGCCACCTAAACACAGACTTTCTAAAACCTCTCCCAAATCTATTCTGGGACATTTGTGAAAAATGCCCTTTTGAAATTTTTTCTGCCTTTCCAAGCATTTGTGCACTAACAATTAAGAGCATTCAAAGATCTGAGTCTTATAAGATCTAGAACATTCCAATGCCCCCCTTCACCCATTTATCTGATCTAACATGGATATTTGAATCACAGACCCTTATGTCTCTTCTTTCTAGAAGAAAGTTAAAATCACCTAAAGTGATTTTTGATGTTTCTGTGTTTTGCAAGAACACATATTGCCTTTTGATAAGCACATTCTGAACAAATGTACTATGACTTGAAAAATACTGTAGCCCAGAAGCACATACAATATGCTTGGGCTACAGATCAACTACAGTGTAGAGTAGAACACCTGGGGGCTCCTGTCAGCCTACAGCTGTACGGAAATATCTGAAGCTAACTTTCTAATGAACTGTTGCATAGCTCATAGGACTTCTTAAATACTTGCATTTAAAATGCCCTCTAGCAGCCCAAGGGCAATGTCTGCTGCTGCTTGCCCTCCTGACAGTCACTGCCCACCAATGTTTGGACTGAACGTGAATGTTTCTGAAACCCTGAATAACACTGAAAAATCTCAGTTACGGGTATCATCAGCACAGTCTATGTGCTAGCATTTTTGGATATTTTTGAAGTCATGTGTTTAATAATGTACCAAATATTTTTCTAACTAGATTTCCTACAGTTGAGAAAAGAGTATGAGCCCTTTGATGTGCCTAGGTTATTCATAGTTTCATTCGTTCATTCATTCATTCACTCATTCATTCATTCATTCATTCATTCTCTATAATGTATTTCTATAACCTAGAAATCTAAGTGTAATAAAATTTTAAATAAAGATCTTAAATAAATAGTCTTTTGCAGTATTTTAAATTTATAGTACACATTAATAATCTAGGGTCCCAGATTTAAATAACTATACTAGGCATTGCATTAATTACTCAAAAGGTCAGGATCTCTATCCAGGATCATATCTCCACAAAGCTTATAATCGTTATGTAAAGGATTATATCTATGCCCTACTTAATGCCCCTTTATCAATAAAAAAGAAAGAAAGTAAGAAAGTAAAATGTAGAAAAGTAGTAAGAAGTATAAAATCTGTACTATACTTAGGCTTATAATGTCTTTATATTATTAGATCTTTTAAAATCTGACCTATGGAATATAGCAAATTAAAAGTGACTTCAAATATCTTTATAAACATACAACTTTAAAATGCACCTGCTATTGTATGTCTGCTAGAAAGCTGACATTTGCATACATATTAACTTCTAATTTCACTTAAATTATTTATTGAATCTACATTAAATAATACCAAGGAGCAAAGTTTTTATAAATAAAAATAGTCTATGTCTAGGATGTAAAAATTCACCCATGTAACAGAATTCCTCTACATCACTGGACCATTTTATAGACACAATAAATAAACAATTAACAATAGTGATTTAATGAGAAATACTACTGAGATAACAAGAATAATGTCAAAGTGAAATAAAAACCAAAAATATAAGCAATCTGTTCTGTAAGAGTCCAAATCCTTGGGAGAATCAGCTAGTAGCAATATGCGAACAGTCTATTCTCATAGAATGCAGTTAGATGCATTCTAACACGAATAACTTCTAAAAGCATCATTTCATTTCCTGTATCAACAGTCAATCTTATACATTTCAGCCACAAATCAGATTTCAAATGAGAAGCAAAATGAAGAATGCAACCTCTGATCTTTCCTAAATCTTCCTCTGATGTAGCATCATTAAATGTTCTTGGTAATGATCATGGCAGGAGATGAAACACTAAAGTGTTCTGATGTCAGTCATAGTAATTCTGAATTTCCTCGGCCTCCAGCTGCACTTGTGAAGTGTCCTTAGTTGAGTAGTATAGTTATTTCTCATTAGGGATTAGAAATGACAATTTCAGTCCTGCAGTTGCCATGTATTAAGGTAGCAGTAAAGGCAGAATGATTGTAGTCTCCTTAAGGCATCTTTTATAAACTTGGATTCCTATGATACTATTACCTTGTCGTCTAATTTCATATGAATATCTGTATACTCCCACACATTTGGCAGAAACGTCAGCTCCATTATAGAGGCTACTGGCTACATGACTTTGATACTTCAATGAAAATTACGGAGCTAGAGTCTTTGAAAGGGAAAGAAGGAAGGCAATATTTAGGTAAGAGGCAGGGAAAAAATGTACCTGAAGGTTGTGTACTTGGGAACCATTCTCCGAGGTGTATGTGCTAGGCAAATAGAGAGACCAAGAAAGAAAAAAAAATACAGCTATTTACATAATGGCATTCATGTAACATTATAATAAACTTTAAGGAAACAATGGAATAGACAAATTGAGCAAAGTACCAGTAACAGTAAAAAAGTAACAACCCATTGATCTATCTTAAATGTTTTATGTAGTTAAAAGTAATCACCATTGTAAAAATGTAGCTTTCCTTTCCCTACTGTAATTGTAACAGGATAAAATGTAATTTTCTTTGGTTTGCCACTTTTATCTTTTGTAGAATTAATCTGTAAATATTTCTAAATATTCTATACTTTGTATTGAAAGATATAAAGTCAAAGTATATTCATATAAAATCAAGAAAGTCATGATTACTACTTAGTTATAATTATTATGTTATTCATGATAGTATTTAGTAGAACACAATACAAAAATGAACTAGAATATTTCGATATTAATTTTAAATGTTAAACTAACACTAATATGAAAGAGGGAAAATATTAACTTCAAGAGGTTTTAGCTGTTTTTCATGTTTTAGGGTAAGTTCACTGTAAATAGACACCATTCCTGCCTACATCGGGCACTAGAAGTAGGATTAGTAAGAAATTAATGATATGTATCTTTTTACCCAGGAGCAAGTGAAAACCCTGTATTTCATGTATTCCTCCTGAAATGTATGTGCACTTGACATGATTATAGAATATAAGTTAAAATAATTTTTACATTTAATCTGGTAGCTATTCTACTTATCTTATGCTAGCCACTATTTTCTTCAAGGAAGAAATGACCTCAGGATGTTCTTAGGTGTCAGAATTACATTTTAGTATTTAATAGACTTCAGGATGCTGTATGAAGACAGGAAAGGCACTTTTTTTTAAATACTTAGTTCTTTTACAAACATAAAAATCCATGGAAGTATTTTAGCAGAACACAAACAAAAATGATCTAGAATTTTTAAATCCTCATTTCAAATGTTAAATTGGTATTAATATGAGAGAGGAAGAAAGAAACAGGGCAGACACCACATTCAGGAGGGTGGACAGAATAATCTGGAATGTGAGGCCACCATGAAAGAAAACTGTGCATTTTAAACTCCATGTGAACAGAAGGTACGTGGATCTTCTAAGACACTGGACTGATTTGATTTTAGATTTATGCTTTTATTCTTCAGTTTTTATGGCAAAGACGTCCTGCCTATCCTTGTCTGCCCTTGATTTCATGTTTTTCCCATCATAACATTCAAGACACAGGGGCTGCTGGCCGATGTTAGCAGGTCTGGCTCCCACAGGAAGCTTTGATTCACATTTCTCTCCTTTTATTTCATTGTTGAAATTCGTCTCCTTTCACTATATTTTTTAAATTATATTAATGTCGCAATGTCTCTCTGTTTTTATGACAAGCATATCTTCTTCTTCACCCCCTCTCTCTTTTCTCTCTTCTTTCCTTACCTTCCTTCTTTCTCTCTGTGTGTCTCTCTCTGTGTCTGTGTCTCTCTGCCCTGTCTCTCTGTCTCTCTCTCTCTCTCCACCTCCCCCCTCTTGCCTTCCCACCGTCCTCATGTGCACCCACAGGTAGACATGTAGACATGTGGGTACCTTGTTTTTACAAATGTGCAGTGTGTACATATATGTTGTGTACATGTATGTTGGTGTGTAAAATTTAATATTTATTATAGTAGTTAAATAAATGTATTTACTTTCATTTGTTGCTATATAAAATGTTGTAATTTATTTAAATTAAATTGAAGTAAAATGTAAATTTAATTAATAAGATAATTTAATTTATTTAAGTAAGTAAATATAATATGATTTATTTTTAAATATAGTTATGGAATGAATAAATTGTTTAAAACATTAATTATAAACCTAACCCTATCAATTATTCATACTCATATAACTACCCTAGCCTTAACCCTACTCCTATCCATTCCCCAATCCCTACCCTTATCTGTATCCATACTCTAACATCAACACCAACCCCTAACCTTATAATTCTTACATATATATACATATATTCACACATATATAAGATTATATATATATATATTCACACATATATAAGATTATATATATATATTCACACATATATATATGGAGAGAGAGAGAGAGGAGAGAGAGAGAGAGAGAGATTCCTCCCAGTCTTGGAGTTTACCACTCAGATTAGGTCATCTGTACCCTGAGGCCCTGCAGTGAGGTCCTGGAAGCCCTTTACTTTAGTCTTACTCACTGCTAGGCTGACAAGCATTCCTCCATTGTAGGCTTACCACTTGTGACCCGCAAGGAGCGTCCTGTCTCTGCCCTAGCCAATGCTGGAATTATAAATCTGAACAAAAAAATTAGGAATCAAATATTAAAGTAATGAAAATATTTAAAAATTCATTTCTGGTCAAAAATAGAACTATAAATTCATTTGTATAATGAGGCAATTTATAATATAAAGAAAAGAAATTATCAATTTGGGGAGATTATGGATGAAAATTGAATGTGATGTAGAAAATTACTAGTAAAATATGTTAGAAACAGGAATAACCATATCGCTTTAAGAAGAGTATTCCAGTGTTGGGAGATATTGATGATGATGGGCCTGTGGAACTTCTGTGAGCCATTGATTCCTTAAGGCCAAAATGATTGGGCATTATCTGTGTTGCTCATTTTTTAAAGTTGATAAATATGGTAGATTTTGCTTGTTTGTTTGTTTTTATATTTTTATTCAAATTAACGAGTGCTCAAAATTCCAAATTCAAAACTACAAATAAGTTTATAAGCAGCTAATAGATATGTAACTCTTAGTTAGATTAAAAAATAACAATATTTTTGTTACCTTAACTGTAGTATGCCCAACAAGAATTTATTTTAAATGTCTCATTTATTTTATATGTCTTCACAGATAACATCAGTCATTATTTTTCTGTAAAATATTTTCTTGAGGGAAAAAGCCTAATTCTGAGAAGTCCACAAATCTTTAGGTGAATCATTTCTACTATCTGTAAATGAAGATAGTACTATTTTTCCTGCAAAACTATCAGTTCAAAATTTTGTGGAAATGTTCAGCACATTATTTTTCTCTGATTATTATTAAGTTTTTTATTAATTTTCACAATTATAAGTTCTATTATGCTAGAACAGGTGTCTGGATTTATTAGAATGTTAAAATGGCTAATTGGATTTACTATGTCAATTGTTTGTCTTTTATCATTATTATTACTCATTGTTGTTATGTAAGAGATAGGAAAGAGGTGTTTTTATTCAATTGGTTTAATGTACATTAATTGATTTAGTCTCATTTTTAAAATCTGCATCAATTTTTCTCAGTTTTTGCTCATGTTTTTCCTATTTGAATTCACAGTGTCAAAGTCTTTGTAAATATATGGTAGCAACTAAAATGACTTCATTAGTTGATTAATTTATTTCCCTTTACAATGTTGACATCCCTCAGAGGTCAGTGTTACCCTTGAGATCCTGTTTGGCTCTCTGAATTTAGAAAAGTGCTACAGTTCAAATGTACAGAAGCAGCATTTTTTAGCAGCACAGCAGAGCTCTGGTTGCTATCATTCAAGACAAGGTGCATTTCAGAAAATATGGGTTCTAATGATATGCCATCCACCGATTCTCCTGGTCTTACGGTGGCTAGAAATTCATTTTAGACATTTAAGTGATGTTCTGACATTAAGAAGTTCTCCTTAATATCCTTAAAAAAGTTATAATCATGGCATTGGTTTATCTTCTGTCTCCTGTGACTTTCTAGAGGACTAGAGTTCTGATCACACGCGTAAATGGGATAGAAATCAAATCAAGCACACGCCATATGTTTCTTATATTTCTTTTTACATCTTTCACAGAGTTTCCAACCTGTGAGCCTCTAACTCAGTTCATATGCAAGAGTGGGAGATGCATCAGCAACAAATGGCACTGCGACACTGGCAAGTACCAAGTGCTCACTGCACAGCATTGAACAGGTTGGGCCCTAGCTCTCTGGGCCACTTTGCTTCCTTCAAAGGGAATTGCAAACAAACTTGTACTGCCAAACAAAGTGGCTAAGAAAAGTGGTGAGCAGGGAGCTGGCATGTCACTGGGGATCAGCATTAAGGATAATGGAGCCTGATATTTGTCTCCTGGGGATCTGACAAAGCTTCATTTTCCGATATCTATGTCCAAATATGAATATAGGGAACAATGAAGGAAATGACTTGAACAATTCAGGTTCCCAAAGCAGTTATGTAACATTGATAGTTTATGAATCATTATGGCATTGTCCCGATGATCTTACCTTTGTCAACTTGCAATATCTGAATAAAATGCCTGTTCTTTGGAAATTTGGTTATAAATTTACCTTTCCTTTTCTAAAATTATGAGCAAATATGCACAGAAAATATAAATGTAAAATATAATGTTCTACCGCCTTAGTTTTTACTAGCTTTCAGTATTTCTTTCCAGATGATGATTGTGGAGACAGGAGTGATGAGGTGGGCTGTGTTCACTCTTGCCTTGATGACCAGTTCAGATGTTCAAGTGGCCGGTGTATCCCAGGGCATTGGGCCTGTGATGGTGATAATGACTGCGGAGACTTTAGTGACGAAGCACACGTCAATTGTACGAAAGAAGGTTAGTAATGGTTCTAATTTATGAAATCTCACTGGAGTTTAATATGTGTTTCAACTATTTATAGTTCATTACTTAATCACACACTAATTGTTTATCACATTAAGAATATACATGTAGAATAGGACTTCTGTTTTTTTAAATTTTTTTCTTTATCTTTTCTGGTTTCTTACTTCAGTGGTATCCACTATCTTGTTGCTTTCTGTGCCCTTTGCTTTCTATATTCATCAAGTATTTTGTTGCCATTATACTAACTTTATGCAAATTCTAAAGTGCCTCAAAAGGAAAGAAAAATTATACAAAATGTATAGTAATTATTTAATATTATGCCAAACCTGCTTCCTTGAGATTTGAGTTAAGCAATTAATACGTCTATTTCCCCACATTCCCATTTATAGCTGATTGACTATCCTGAATAAAATAAAAGAGAACAAAGTGCTCATGACTGTAGTGCTCAGTATATCTGTGAAAAAGCAGATCTTGTGAACAGCTTACATTGCATTTTAAAACATCATCTACTATCAGGCATGTTAGTCAGTGCCTTAGGCTTTTATTGCTTTGAAGAGACAATGAGACCAAGACAACACCTATAAAGGAAAACAATTAATTGGGGCTGCCTTAGAGTTTCAGAGGTTTAGTCCATTATCATCATGGTGGCAAGGAAGGCAGTGTCCAGATAGATATGTTATTGGAGAAGGGGCTGAGGGTTCTACATCTTGATCCACAGGCAGCAGAAAGAGACTGTGTGCTACACTGGGCATAGTTTAAGCACAAGAAACCTCAGATGCTGCATGCATAATGACACACTTCCTCCATTAAGTCCACATCTATTTCAACAAGGCCACACTCCCTAACAGTGTCACTCCCTATGGGTGAAGCATTAAACACCTGAGTCTACCTATCAGTACCATTCCTATTCAAACCATCACAATCAGTTACAAACAGTATTATTTAGTCACAGAAATGTGTTAGCTCATAAAACAATAATATTGTCAACTATATCATTTAACAGACAATTTCTATTAAGAGAATTTATTTACTAATTTTATGAATGTTTATTGAGTACTAAGGAATAACTAAATGATTAAAATTCATGGTCTCCCTCTAAGTAGGTGACATGCACATGAACAAACAATAATGTGCTTTATTTAAAGTGTTGAAATATGGAGAATTAATTATACTGTGAATACTTAAATTTTCAAGCTTTTCCTGAGCAGATACATCTGTGTTCTCCAAATATTTGACAACTCACATGATTGCTAGTGTCTCAGGCATTTTCTTTCATATAATATTCTCTTTCTCTTTGGAAACAATGGGTAGGTTATATGCTAGGTTAAAAAAAAAGACCCTGGATTTTGTCAGAATTTGCCAATTGATTCATTTTTATTTGGACTACAAGTCAAGAATCACAGTAATGATTCAAATATGGCTGTTCAATCCCTGATCCCCAAGACAAGGAAAGACAAGAAAATCTATTGTTGATCTTGATATGATTCATAATTTTGAAGTAGATGGGTAAACAATAGAAGTTAGAAAGGAAGCAGAAAATTACTAAGAAACTTTTTCATGTGGATATTTGAACTCAATTGCCTTCAAATCATGAGGCTATTGAATTATTCATAGAGCTAATATTAAATATTAGCTGTCTCTTATTCTCTAGTATGCAATAACTTCATGTCCTCTCTTCATTTCTTTCTCATGCTTCCCTCAGTGGATTTTTTTCCTGAAAATATATAAAGTAAAAACTCTTGTTATTAAACAGGCATAGAAAAAATTACAAGAAGGTATTTCTGTTTTTAAGATAAATATTTGAAGCATTCATCTGGAGGGTGGTTGACACCTCATTACTGCACTGCAGTTTAACTCATTTGCCCTCCTCACATATGTCTGTTCAGGCTTCTCATAGGGTGTGCATCTGTGGCCTGCTGGCAAGGCTCCATAATATGCTTTGAAAGATAAATTGTCCCAAGTTAACTTATTTTCATCTGAGAAATAGGTTTCTTTCTCTTTTCCCTATGTTTACTTGTTACAAGTTAAAGAGAACATTATTGCGCATTAAGAATTTTGAAAAGACCATTCAACCTCACAATTACCCAAAGCCTCTTGTAGACTCTAGAGAGTGCTTCCAGTTGGATTATCATATGAGAAGAGACATTTGAATGCTTATAGTCTACAATACAGTTTCCCCTCACATATTGCTGCTTTAAAGGCCAAATTTTCAGTGTGACCTTTTTATATGATGGGACATTAAGGAAATTGTTGAGAATCTACATGATTCATGGACATTTTTCAAAAAACATGGGAGAGAGCTTGACTTATTTTTAGTTTTGAGTTATAAACTATTCAAGGATTCCCTAAATAAACATATTGCATCATGGGGACAGGTGACAGAAAGTGAGTAAAGATGACATTCTAGGATGGCTTTAGGAAAAGATAATCCAGGATATTTAAAATCAAATTCATTAGTTTTATTCTTTATTATTTTGATTATACTTTCTAGTAAAGAAGTTATAAAATAATATTGGCACATAGAGGGAAAGTTATTATATATAAGACATGTGAGGCTAGTAGTGAATTTATATAATTAGTCATATATTTCAGTTTCAAAACATGCTTTGGAAGAAGAGCAGGAGTTTCTGGCTTGAGTTTGAAGACTAGCTGTCAAAACTCATTTAATCCCCAAATGATTTCTCAACCCTTTGCTGTATACTTTCTGGAAGACAGAGCATATGGTGCAGCCCCTCTTGACTCGTTATTTTCAAAGGAAGAAGACAGTACATAATGAAATTTTCCATATAGAATCACAATTTCATGAAATTCTTACTCAATTTGTGTTCTCTTTGACATCACATTCATAAAGGAAGTATTTCTATGACCATGGTTGGTTTTTCATCAAAATGGATAGGAGAATAGATCTCTTCTGGGTTAACAAACATCTATCCCTTTGTCTTTTAAGTTTATGTTGTTCAGTTTTCTCATAATTTACTATAGTCAAAGAACACGCTTTATTATACACACACACACACACACACACACACACACACATATACACACAAACACACACAGAAAGAGTCAGAGTTGAAGAGGGAGACAGAGGAAGAAACAGTGACAGAGAGACGGAGAGATGAAAATAGTAAAATTTGTAGTAGAAAACTACCTTCAGAGGCAAAAGAAAGGAGAGATCAGGGGAGGGACTTGGGAGGAACAAGAAGGGGCAGGATTTGAGACATACATAAATACATAGATTAATTAATTAATTAAAAACAAGACTATTCACAGAATTTCTACCCTTTATTTGCTTTGGATCCTGTCTCCCAACAATTCAACTGACCTTTCTGTTTTGTTCTGTCTTATCTCTTCTGCAGTAACCATGTCTTTTGTGGGTGTTTTTTTGTTCACTTGTTTGTTTGTTGACTTGTCTGAGGTGAATAGCTTTTGTTTTGCTTATTTCTATTTTACTTTTTTAAATAACTGGCTGGAATCAGCCATTATGGGAGAAGTACTTGAGAGCCACACATGGCTGTTTTCATTTTTACTGGAAGTTTCTTACAAAAAGGTGGCTTATATATGTCTTAATTACTTTTCAATTGATGTGACAAAGTACCATGAGCAAAGCAATTTACAGATGCATGAGTTTATTGGGGGATTGAAGTTTCAGAGGGTGAATCTGTGACCAGGATGGCAGGCAGCAGAGAGGTAGGCATACTACTGGAACAGTAACTGAGAGTTTATATTTTCTTCACAAGCACAAAGCAGAGAGAAACAGAGGGACAGAATAGAAAGCTCACTAAATGGGAATGGTGTTGGCTTTTGCAACTTCTCAAGTCCATCCCCAACGACATACTTCTTCCAAAAAAGCCACATATAATCCTTTCCAAACCATTTCACCAACTCAGGACCATGTTTTCAAATGTATGAGTCTGTAAGGTCCATTTGCATTCGAATTACTATAACAAGTAAAGATATTCTGTCAAAACAATATCAGTTTTTCTTATAAGTATTGAGATCTGGTGGTGAAATAGTAAAACAAGAATCCTAGACATTCTTGATACACATGAGTACAAAAGCATAAAGTAATTCCTATCTTACTTTGACAGTTTAATTTATTTAAATTATGTAACATTCTACTCATCCCTTTTTCAAAATCTCAACTTTATTTTACCTTTTTGATATAAGATACTGCTAATTTCTTTACATGGCTATTTCTGTACATTAGCCTCCTCTGAAAATATTTTTATGTTGATACCCAATAATTTAGCATATTAATGATAGAGGAAGTGACAGTTTTTTTTTCAAGTTTAGACCTCACCTAGCCATTGCAGTTTTTACTAAATATTCTTCAAATGTTTTCATTCTCCACTTTGAAGGCTCATGGTTCTTGGCCATTGCATTTTAAAGTCTTCTGTCTGGTTGCTGGATAGACTTATTGCTGCTGCACAAGTTACTTGATGCTGATGTGTGATCTCTTATTTACATGCCAAACACAGTAAAAATGCAATTAAAATCACACATGCATTCATCTTCAATGTGGATTTATCATTGGTAATATTTGATATGATCCATGTAATTTGTTAATACTTGGGCTCATACATGTTCATATTCTACTGCCCACATCTTATTTTTTTCTAATCTAGCCATCTTTTCTCCTACTTTGAAACCTATGTAATTCTCAATGGGTGCTTTGCAGTCTCTGACCTTTACATTAAAAAGTAGCGATAAGTCTGTCTGACCTTCCTTTAAATTTTAATCTCCTTTATCTCTCACAATTCATCTTATTAAATCGATTCTGGAAGCCTTCGCCTGGAACAGCTGTGGACATTCCTACACAAACCATTTAATGTCTTTCTTCAAAATCTTTTCCTTTCATAAGAATTTTGTTCTAAAGATGTAAAAAAATATTAAGAAGTAAGGCGATCACAGACTATGAGTTAAATTATTTTGTTTCACAGATAATGACAGGTATTCAGTTAAAGAAAATCCCATCTCACTGAGCATGTAAAGAGCTGTTGTTTTTTTTTTGTTGTTGTTGTTGTTTATTTGTTTCATTTTTTTTTTGTTGTTTGTTTTTTGGTTTTTGGTTCTTTCGTTTTTGTTTGGTTTTGCATAAGAAGTATTGTGGCTTGTGCTGTTGAATCTGGAAAATATTTTTTTCAGATGATCATTTGAACTTTTTTAGTAGGAAATGAAGGAAGTATTGAAAGTAGCACAAGACAGACCAGCCTTCTACCTAGGGTTCTGTGTGCATTTAGAACAGTTGAGCAAACCTGATTTGCTGCTGAAGATTTGGGTTGCTTGCTTAGTAATAGAAAAATGTTAAATGGAAGGAGCACAGCATTTGATTGCCTACCTGCACCGTGTGCATCCCTGTCAAATAGTCCAATAAAGCAATAGGGTCTAGTCTTTTTCATGTAGGAACCAAAACACCAAAATTTACTGTAGAGAGTTCTTATGAATTATCTGGTTATTTTTCTTTCATGCAACATTCAATCAGCATTTTCTAATTATTTCTTAAATTTTGGTAATATATAAGAAATGTTTGCTATCTTAACTTTCTTAAACTGCTGCTCACTCATACTAAAGTTTCGTTCCTCTACAAACTTTACATCGCTAGACAACCTTGTGCAGCACAGACAACAGAACAGTAAGGGTTTGTTCTGTTTTTCTATTCTTCATCTAGCTTAAAAGAAGGACCTGGGGTCGGGGCAACTGATAGCTCAATTTGTAAATTTGCTGTTTTCACCCAAGGGAAAGCTTTTCTTAAAACATCTGTTACAACACTTCCTGCTCAGTTTCTGTTTCTAAAATTCTTTGTTGATTGTTTTGTGATGAAACCTAGAAATTCATTTCTGTCTTCCTTTTGCATACACTCCTCTATTCCTTTTGCTTGCTATTTTTGTGATTTAGAGAATCTACCGAATATCCTGAAGTTGCCCAAATTGAATTGGTATTTGCAAATATCTTAAGTTTATTTAGTTAGGAAAGCGAAATGGGGACCATAGTATGTATATGAAGATCAATTATGATGGACAGAGGATGCTAGGGGGAAGTTTTCCCTTCCACAATGGATTCAGAAGACCTAATAGGGTTGTCAAACTTGTGCCTAAATGTAACATCCAAGCTTTATCCCCAAACTAGCAAGATTAGGTGGATGTTGGTGAGAAGGAGTTCTGTCTGGACAGCTACCATTTGAGACAGACATGTTTCTGCATTTTTCTAATCCATGGTGATTTCTTGATTTGTTTTTTATAAATTTTCTAAGATGCATGGGGAAAAAGAACAAACAAATGAACAAACAAACCAAAGCAACCAAACAAGCAAACAAATAAACAAACAAACAAAAAAACTGCCAGCAATTCTCAATATATTTTATTGAGAAGGAAGTATTGACTTGAAATGTAAAGTAATTTGCAAATCAAATAATTGAGGAAATTTTGGTAATGTTTTTCTCTTTTTTGATTTTTCATCTCAGTGAAATTATATTTGTTTCCTCACAAAATACAATTCAATATAAATTTAAGCTCTATCTAATTGCTGGGTAATGTTATATCCATTTTCAATGCAATATAAATTGAATGGATTAACTTTACTCTCACACAGATTGATTTGTTTTCTTTGGAAAATGTTAATACTGAGATATCAAAACAGTGTTAATTATTAATTGATTTTATCCATAATTAAAATTTGTTTATTTTTTTAAGAGTGGGTGTGTGGGAGGGGGAGCACCCTCATTGAACCAGGGGGAAGGGAATAGAAGAAGGGGTTTCTAGAGGGAAAACCATGAAAGGGGATACTGTTTGAAATGTAAATACATAAAATTCCTCCAAAAAAATAAACGATATCTTTAAATTTCACTTGAACCTTAGTAGTGCAAACAACTTTTATATCAATTGTAAAGAAAACTCAAGGATTTCCACTCAGTTAACACAGAAAATACCGTTTTATTTATTTTTTTCTTCGTCTTCTTTTCCTACAATATATCCTGGTTATACTTCCCCCTCCCTCTAATCCTCTCACTTCCTCATCAGCTCCCCAACTTACAGGATCCATTCTTTTCCTCCCTGTCTGTCATTAGCAAAGAACAGGCTTCTAAAAGAAAACAAACCATGTGACAAAATAAAATATAGTAAGATAAAGCCAAAATTACTACATCTATGCTAGACAAAGCAAACTCAAGGGCAGGCACAAGAATCAGAGACCCACCTGTCTCATGAATCTCAGAGAAGTACTCAACCAAAAGCTACAACATATATGCAGAGGACCTAGTGCATGTATTTTATGGCTAAATATCCACTTTTAAGTGAAAACATAACATGTATATCCTTTTGGGACTGGGTTTTTTCATTCAGGATGATATTCACAAGTTCCATCCATTTGCTAGCAAAATTCATGATGCCCTTCTTTTATAATATCTGAATAATATTCCATTTAGTAGATATACCACATTTTCTTTATCCAGTCTTCAGTTGAGGGACATCTAGGTTGTTTCCAGTTTCTGGCTATTAGGAATAAACCTGCTATGAACATAGTTGAGCAAGTGTCTTTGTGGAATATTGAAGCATCTTTTGGGTATATGCCCAGAAGTAGTATAAGTGGGTATTGAGTTAATATTATTCCCAGTTTTCTGAGAAATTACCAAATTGATTTCCAAAGTGACTATACAAGTTTGCCCTCACATCAGCAAAGAAGGAGTGTTCCACTTGCTACACATCCTTGCCAGCATGTGCTATCTCATGAGAATTTGTTCTTAGCCATTCTGATGGGTATAAGATGGAATCTCAGACTTGTTTTAATTTCTATTTCCCTGATGACTAATGACTTTGAACATTTCTTTAAGGGCTTCTCAACCATTCAAGATTCCTCTGTAGAGAGTTCTACTTATCTCTGTACCCCATTTTTGTTTCAGTTATTTGAGTTGTTAGTATCTAACTTCTTGAATTCTTAATAAATTTTGGATATTAGCCCTCTGTCAGATGTAGCGTTGGTGAAAAATTCTTTTGCAATCTTTAGGCTGAAGTTTGGGCCTATTGACCGCATCCTTTGCCTTCCAGAATCTTTTCAATTTCATGAGGTCCTATCCATCAATTGTTAATCTTAGAGCTTGGCCATTGGTGTTCTAATTAGGAAACGTTTCCTGTAACAATTAGTTCAAAGCTTTTTCCCAGTCTCTCTTCTATTAGATTTAATGTATCCAGGATTATGTTGAGATCCTTGACTCACTTGGACTTGAGTTTTGTGCAGGGTGATAAATATGGATCTATGGATCCATTTCCATTCTTCTACATGCACTCATCCAATTACACCAGTACCATTTGTTGAAGATTCTTTCATTTCTCCATTATATGGTTTTGGCTCATTTATCAAAAATCAAGTTTCCATAAGTGTGTGAGTATTTTTTTTTTCTGGATCTTGAATTCTATTCCATTGATTAACATGTTAGTTTCTGTACCAATAACATGGATTTTTTTAATCACTATTGCTTTGTAGTTCAGGTTGAAGTCAGGGATGGTGATTCCACCCAAAGTTCTTCCACTGTTCAGGATTGTTTTGGATATCCTGAATTTTTCCCCTGTATGATGATGAGAATTGCTCTTTCAAAGCTATATAAAATTCTGTTGGTATTTTGAAGGAGACTGTATTGAATCTGTAGATTGCTTTTGGTAAGATGGCCATTTTCAGTATATAATCTTACTGATCTATGAGCTTGGAAGATATTTCTACCTTCTGATATCTTTTTCAATTTCTTTCTTCTGGGAGTTGAAGTACTTTTCTTTTCTTTTTTTTAAAAATTTATTTTTTATTAGATATTTTCTTTATTTATGTTTCAAATGATATTCCCTTTCCCGGTTTCCCCTCTGAAAAACCCTATTCCCTCCCCCTTCTCCCTGCTCATCAACCCACCCTCTCCTGCTTCCTGGCCCTGATATGCCCATACACTGAGGCATAGAACTTTCACAGGACCAAAGGCCTCTCCTCCCATGGATGACCAATTAGGCCATTCTCTGCTACATGTGCAGCTGGGGCCATGAGTCTCACCATATGTACTCTTTGATTGGTGGTTTAGTCCCTGGGAGCTCTGAGGATACTAGTTAGTTCATATTGGTGTTCCTCCAAAAAGATTGCAACAAAGCACTTCAGCTCCTTGGGTTCTTTCTCTAGCTCCTTTATTGGGGACCCTGTGCTCAGTTTAATGGATGGCTGTGAGCCTCTACTTTTGTATTAGTTGGACACTGACAGAGCCTCTCAGGAGAGAACTATATCTGGCTCCTGTCACCCAGCACTTGCTGGCATCCACAATAGTTTCTGGGTTTGATGATTGAACAGAGGAAGGATTCCCAGGTGGAGCAGTCTCTGGATTGTCCTTCCTTCAGTCTCTCCTCCATACTTTGTCTCTGCAACTCCTTCCATGGGTATTTTATTCTGCCTGTTAAGAAGGAAAGAAGTATCCACACTTTTGCCTTCCTTCTTCTTGAGTTTCTTGTGATTTGTGGATGCTATCTTGAGTATTCCAATCTTTTGGGCTAATATCCACTTATCAGTGAGTGCATGCCATGTGTGTTCTTTTGTAATTTGGTTACCTCACTCAGGATGATATTCTCCAGATTCATCCATTTCCCTAAGAATTTCATAAATTCATTATTCTTAATAGCTGAGTAGTACTCCATTGTGTAGATGTACCACATTTTCTGTATCCATTCATCTGTTGAAAGACATCGGTGTTCTTTCCAGCTTCTGTCTATTATAAATAAGGCTGCTATGACCATAGTGGAGTATTTGTCCTTATTATATGTTGGGACATCTTGCATGAT
The DNA here is from genome assembly GCA_019843815.1 of Montemys delectorum. NCBI lineage: Eukaryota > Metazoa > Chordata > Mammalia > Rodentia > Muridae > Montemys > Montemys delectorum. The sequence continues at coordinate 26,300 of JADRCD010145144.1, forward strand.
TTCTCTTAAAATTATCTCATTCTATTATAGAAAATGATTGTGTTTTTTAACATCTACATCTTTGTTTTGGCTAATCTTTATGTTAATACTCTACAATTACATATTCTTCATAATTATTTGGGTCACAAAATAATCAGGTTGGTACTGGTAGTAATTCTCAGCTTATTTCTGACAACTTTATATTGTGAGTAGTTTTTTTTTTTGTTTGTTTGTTTGTTTGTTTCTACTTGGTTGATTTAAGCCCTGAGTTTGATTATTTCCTGCTGTCTACTCCTATTGGGTGAATTTGCTTCTTTTTGTTCTAGAGCTTTCAGATGTGCTGTCAAATTGCTGGTGTATGCTTTCTCCAGTTTCTTTTTGGAGGCACTCAGAGCTATGAGTTTTCCTCTTAGGACTGCGTTAATTATGTCTCATAAGTTTGGATATGTTGTGGCTTCATTTTCATTAACGTCTAAGAAGTATTTAATTTCTTTTCTTTATTTTTTCCTTGACCAAGATATCATTGAGTAGAGTGTTCTTCAGCTTCCATGTGTATGTGGACTTTCTATTGTTTATGTTGTTATTGAGGAGTAGCCTTAGTTCGTGGTGTTCTGATAGGATGCAAGGAATTATTTCAATATTCTTTTATCTGTTGAGGTCTATTTATGATTAATTATATGGTCAGTTTTGGAGAAGGTACCATGAGGTGCTAAGAAGAAGATATATTCTTTTGTTTTAGGAAAAAATGTTCTATAGATATCTGTTAAATCCATTTGGTTCATAACTTCTGTTAGTTTCAATTTGTCTCTATTTAGTTTCTGTTTCCATGATCTGTCCATTGCAGAGAGTGGGGTGTTGAAGTCTCCCACTATTATTGTGTGTGATGCAAAATGTGCTTTGAGTTTCCTTTATGATGTAGATACCCTTGTATTTGGAGCATAGACATTCAGAATTGAGAGTTTATCTTTGTAGATTTTACCTTTGATGAGTATGAAGTGTCCCTCCTTATCTTTTTTGATCACTTTAGACTGAAATTCGATTTTATACGGTATTAGAATGGTTATTCCTACTTGTTTCTTGGGACTGTTTGCTTGGAAAATTGTTTTCCAGCCTCTTATTCTCATTTTGTCCTTGATTTTCTGGATGTTTTGGGTTAGGATATTTTTTCTATTTGCACTTTCTCTGATTATTGTGTTTTTTATGGTATTTTCTGTGCCTGAGAATCTCTCTTCTTTCTTTTGTATTCTGTTAGTGATGCTTACATCTATGGCTCCTGATTTCTTTCCTAGGTTTTCTATCTCCAAAGTTATCTCTCTTTCTGATTTGTTAATTGTTTGCACTTCCATTTTTAGATCCTGGATGATTTTGTTCAATTCCTTCACCTGTTTAGTTGTGTTTTCCTGTAATTCTTTAAGGGATTTTTGTGTTTCCTCTTTAAGGGCTTGTACCTGTTTACCTGTGTTCTCTTGTGTTCTTAAAGGGAGCTATTTATATCCTCCTTAAATTCTTCTATCAGCATCATGAGATATGATTTTAGATCAAAATCTTACTTTTCTGGTGTGTTGGGGTATCCAGGACTTCCTGTTGTGGGAGTACTGGGATCTGATGATGCTAAGTAGTCTTGGATTCTGTTGGTAAGATTCTTCTGTTTACCTTTCACCAATCCCTGGTATTAGATGTTTTTGCTGTCTCTGGCCATAGCTTGTTCCTCCTGTGGACAGCCTGTGTCAGCACTTCTGGAGATCAGCTTTCTACTGGTAAGACCCGTGTTCAGAGGGCCATGGATCTGCCTTCCCTCCTGGGTATAGATGGATGCAGGAAGGACCCTGTCCCAGCTGCTCTGCTGCTTCAGTGGTCTGTGCTTCCTGGCTGGACCTGCCTTAGACAATCATAGGAGAGAAAATGGTAATCTCGCCTGAGTCTCAGGGTCAGAGCACTCCATAGAGACCGGCTCTCCCCTGGAGGGAAATGTGCACAGAGGGCTGTGGAACAGGAGCACTTCCTGTGTATAGATGGAGACAGCAAGGACCCTATCCCAGCTGCTCTGCAGCTTCTGTGGACTGTGCCTCCTGGATGGTCCTGCCTTAGAAAGTCACCAGAGAGAAAAATCTGAAGATCTTTCATACTGATCTTTCATTTGCTTGGTTAGAGTTACACTAAGATATTTTATATTATTTCTGGCAATTGTAAAGTATGTTGTTTCTATAATTTTTCTTTGCCTGTTTATCACTTGTTTAACTGAGGGCCACTAATTTCTTTAATTTAACTTTCTAGCCACCTTAACAAAAGTGTTTATCAAATGTAGGATTTAGGGTTGCTTATGTATTCTATTATATCATCCACAAATATTGATAGTTTGGCTTCTTTCTTTGCAATTTGTATCCCCTTAATCTGCTTGTCTTATTGCTCTAGCTAGTTCTTCAAGTACCATATTGAATAGATAGGGACAGAGTAGGCAGCACATTTGTAGAAGAAGCATTGCTAAAGCTTAAAATGCACATCAAACCCACACATTAATATTGGGAGAGCTCAACACCCAACTCTCTACAATTGACAAGTCATCCAAACAAAACTAAACAGAGAAATAGTGAAACTAAGAGACATTATAAATCGAATGAACCTAACATACATGTAGAGAATATTTCAACCAAAACACCCTTAGAATCTTATTGATCCTTCTCCAAAACTGACCATATAGTCAGTCAAAAACATCAAGTCTCAACAGATACAAGAAAATTGAAATAATCCCTTGTATTTTACTAGATCACATTGGATTAAAGCTGGACTTGACAAACAACAGAAATACCAGAATCATACACATACATGGAAATTAAGCAGTTTTATACTCAATGATTTCTGGGTCATGGAAGAAATACAGAAAGGAATTAAAGCCTTTTTAGAATTCAGTGAAAATTAAGGTACAAATATCACTGATAGCCTCCATAAAAATGTTAAGATATTAGTAAGTTCTCATACCAGTAATTTAAAACTATATCTACAAGCCAAAAAAAAAAGATGAATCAAGCAGACCAAAAAGGAGTAGAAGGCAGGAAATAATCAAAATCAGATCTGAAATCAATCAGTTAGAAACAAACAAACAAACAAACAATAATACTACAAAAACTACAATACTAAGAGTTAGTTATTTGAGAAAATCATGATAGACAAACCCTTAGCCAAACTAACCAAAAGACAGAGAGGCAGTATCCGTTAAACAAAATCAGAAATGCAAAGGAGACATAACAATAGATTCTAAGGAAATTCAAAGAATCATTACTTACTTCAAAAGCCTCTAATGTACAATATTGGAAAATCATATTGAAATGGATGATTTTCTAGACATATACCACTTACCAAAGTTAAATCATGACCATGTAAACTATTTAAACATCTCTATAACCCTGAAAGAAATAGAAGTAGTCATTAAAAGTTTCCCAACTCAATAAATAAATAAATAAATAAATAAAAGCCCAAAGAAAAAACATTTAGTGCAGAATTCTACCAGATTTTCAAAGAAGAGCTAATACCAGTACTCCCCAAACTATTACAGAAAATAGAAACAGAAGGAAGACTACCAAACTTATTCTATAAAGCCAGAACCACCCTGATAATTAAATCACACAAAGACTCCACAAGGAAAGAGAACTTCAGACAGATTTCTCTTATGAACATTGATGCAAAAATACTCAATAAAATACTCAAAAATGGAATTCAGAAACACATCAAAACATCATCCACCATGATGAAGTAGGCTTCATCCCAGAGATATAGCAGTCATTTACTATATGAAAATCTATCAACATAATCCATCATATAAACAAACCGAAAGAAAAACTTCACATCTTTCTTTAGATACTGAAAAAGGCTTTGGCTTTGCAATAAATCTAACATGTCTTCATGTTAAAAGGATGACAGAGATCAAGGATACAAGGGACATATCTAAATATAGTCAACACATTGTACAACAAGCCAATAGTCAACATCAAACTAAATAGAGAGAAACTTAAAATTTAAAGCAATTCCACTAAAATCAGGAACAATACAAGACTCTCTTTTCTATACCTATCTACTTTTATTTTTAAAATACAATAGTATTTATGTTTATCCTAGGTATCTGGTCTATTTAGTCTCTGATTCATTTTCATTCAAGTAATATTGTGTGCCTTAAATCAAATAAGACTTTAGTCGGATTGTCCCACTAGTTCTGGGTCATCCACAAGGAAAGAACCAGGGCAAATTTTGAAGACAGGGCAAATTTATGTTAAAGGTTTTGTGGCTGTGTTGATATTTACTTTTCTCTCTTGATAGCCTACAGAGTACCCTGTCACACTAAAGAGACTATAATAAAGAGATGAAGGCTCCATATATTTATTAGCTCAACTTTATTATTTTCAATAAGATGTATGGGTATTGTCCTTAGCAATGAGGCCTAGAAGTTAGTTTATGGATAGCAATACATTTTCTTGACAAGAGTGTGGGTCCTTTGGAGATTTCTGTAGGACCCCTTTGACCACTTGAATATGAACTAGTCCTGATATTAGAAGCCTTATTTGATGAAAAGAAAAAGCCAATGAGGATTCCATCTCCTCCATTATTGGGATACGATTGATTGGGATAGCTTTCCTATATTTTAGGAAACTTTCACTAGAATCAATTTTCATACCATCCCACAAATTTCCATCTATGGATAATGCTGTATCTTCTAGCATTCCCTCTGTTAAGCCTATATCCCCTTCCCCTTCCCCTTACCAACTAATAGCCCTATTCCCTTCCCCCTTGTCCTCCCTTTACTAATAGAATTTACTCTATTTTCTCCTTCCAGGGCAATCTGTTTATTCTCCTTTCCCCAAGTCCCTTCTTCTATACCTAACCTCTCTTGGTCTATGGATTGATTATAATATATTTAATGGCTAATCTCCATATATAAGTAAATCCATTCAGATATATACTTACTATTCTAGTCTAGTATTACCTCACAAAGAATATTTTTTCTAGTTCTTTTCATTTGTCTGTGAATTTTATGATATCATTTTATAATAGCTAAGTAATAGAACATTTATAAATGTATAATATTCTCTTTATCCATTCTTCTGTTGAGGGATATCTTGTTTCAAGTATATGGCTACTATGAATAGAGCCTCAGTAACCATGGTTAAAGAAGCATCCTTGTGGAAAGATGAAGCATATTTTCAGTATATACCTGAGTGGTATAGCTGGACAATGAGGTTTATATGTTCTCAGTTTTCTGAAGAGTCATCATACTGTTTTCTACAGTGATTGTACACGTTTGAATTCCCAACACACAATGGATAAGTGTTCAGTTTACTCCACATCCTGTCCAGCATGGGCTGTCATTTGTGTTATTGATTGAACAGGTATAAAATAGAATTTCTAAGTAGCTTTGATTTACATTTTCTGATGGCTAAGGATATTGAACAGTTCTTTAAATATTTTCTAGCCATTTGATAATTCTCAATTAAAACTTTACCCAAGATTTAATTGAGTTATTTAAGCATCTTTTGTATCTAGTTTCTTGAGTTCTTTATATATTTTAGATATTAGACTTCTATCAGATGTGGGTTGACAAAAATCTATTCCAGTTCTGTAGTACTCCAAATGATGGTACCCTTTGCTTACAAAGGCTTTTTAACTTCTTGAGATCCCATTTATTAATTGTTGACATTAGTGCCTACACTGTTGGTGTTCAGTTCAGAAAGTCTTCACATGTAGCAATGAGTGCAAGACTTTTCACTAATTTCTCTTCTATCCATTTCAGTGAATCTGGTTTTATTTAGAAGCCTTTGATCAATTTGGACTTGACTTTTGCTTAGGGTGATAAGAATGGACCTGTTTGTATTCTTCTACATTAAAACACCCTGTTTAAACAATATCATTTAATGAAGATATTGGTGTTTTCCACAGTGTATATATTTCTGATTTCTTCATCAAAAATCAGGTGTACATAGATATGTGGTTTATATTTCAGTCTTTAATTCAGTTTCATTGATCAATTTGTCTGTTTTCATGCTTTATGGGTTTTATTACTATAATTTTGTAGTAATATTTAAAATTGGCAATGATAAGACCACCAGCAGTTCTTTTATTTTTTCTGGATATATATATTTATATCAATTAAAACAAATAAAACACTGCAAATAAAAGCACTTTGACTATTTTTTCTAATGTGTATCTATGTGGTTTTCATTAGTTATCTTATTCCTCTAGCTAAGATTTCAGTTACAATATTGAATATCTACAGAGAGAGTGGACAACCACCTATCTAAACAACACCATAACCTCTAAGGAAATAGAAGTCATTAAAACCTCCCAACCAATAAAAGCCCAGGGCCAGATGGTTTAGTGAGAATTCTACCAGACTTGCAAAGAAGAGCTAATACCAAGAGTCATCAAACTATTCCACAAAGTAGAAAGAGAAGGAACACTACCTATTTCTTTCTATGAAGCAACAGTTACTCTGATACCTAAACCACACAAAGACCCAACAAAGAAAGAGAAATTCAGACAAATCTTGCTTATGACAATCAATGTAAATTACTCAATAAAATTCTCACAATCTAAATCCATGAACACATGAAAATCATCATTCACCACAATCAAGTATATATACTTCATCTCAGGGAAGCATGGATTGTTTAATATTTGAAAATCCATCAATATATTATACTATATAAATAAATTCTTGCCAGGAAAACACATGATAATCTCATTTGATACTGGAAAAACATTTGACAAAATACATCACTCCTTCATGTTAAAAGTCCTGGAAAGTCCAGAAATTAATGGCACATACATAAAAATAATAAAAGCAATATATAGCAAACCAACAGCAAGCATCAAGTTAAATGGAGAGAAACTAGAAGCAATCACACTAAAACCCAGAACAAGATAAGGTTGCATACACTTTACCTACCTTTTCAACATAGCACTTGAATTTCTAGCTAGAGCAATTAGAAAACAAAAAGATTTCAAGCAGATACAAATTGGAAAGGAAGAAGTCAAATTATCACTATTTACATATGATATGACAGTACATATACGTTATCCCCAAATTCCACCAGAGAACTACTATAGTTGATAAACAACTTCGGCAAAGAGGCAGAATATAAAATAAACTGAAACAAATCAGTTTTCTTCTTTTATATAAATGATCAGTCAGAGAAAGAAATTAGGGAAACAACTCTCTTCACAGTATCCACAAATAGTATAAAATGTCATCTTGGTGTAACACTTACCAAGCAAGTTAAAGATCTTAATGATAAGAACTCTGAAAAAGGAAATTGAAGAAGACTTTGGAAGATGGAAATATCTTCTATGCTCGAGGATAGGTAGGATTAACATAGTTAAAATGGCCATCTTACCAAAAGCAATGTACATATTCAATGCAATCTCCAACAAAATTGTAGCACAATTCTTCACAGAAATGAAAATAATAATTCTCAATTTCAAATGGAAAAACAAAAATCCCAGAATAACCAAGAGAACTCTCACAATAAAAGAACTTCTGGAGGAATCACCATACCAGACCTGAAACTGTATTACAAAAGAATAATGATAAAACTTACATGGTGTTTGTACTGAGACAGGTCAATCAACAGAATAGAATCAAAGACCCAAAAGTAAATCCATACACCTATCGATCATTGATCTTTGACAAAGAAGCCAAAAAGATACAGTGGACAAAAGTAAAGCATCTTCAGTAAATGGTTCTGATCTAACTAGAGGTTTGTGTGTAGGAGAATGAAAGTAGATCCATATTTATCACCTTGCACAAAGTTCAAGTCCAAGTGGATCAAGGACCTCAACATAAAACATGACACTCTGAATCTAATAGAAGAGAAAGTGGGAAAGAGCCTTGAACACATTGGCACAGGGAAAAATTCCTAAACAGAACACTAACATTCAGACTCTAACATCAACAACTGATAAATGGGACTTCGTGAAACTGAAGAGCTTCTGAATGACAAAAGACATAGTATGACAAAACAGCAACCTACTGATTGGGGAAAATCTTCACTAACTTTCCAGTTTTTAACATAAGCATGTAGTGTTATGAACTTTCCTTTTAGCATTGCTTTCATTGTGTTCCATAATTTTGAGTATGTTGTATATTCATTTTTATTGAATTATGGTAGAAAGTCTTTCATTTCATTCTTTATTTCTGTCTTGACCATTTTTCCATTCAACCTAATGAAAAGTTGTTGTTTTTTTCCTGAGTTTGTTAGCTTCGTGCTTTTACTATGTTGTTGATTTTCAAGTTTAATCAGAGGTAGCCTCGTAAGTTCCAGGGAATTATTTAAAATTTTTGGTATCTATTGAGACTTACTTTGTGCCAAAGTATGTGGTCAATTTTGGAGAAGGTTTCTTGAAGTGAAAGGAAGAAGGTATATTCTTTTGTGTTTCAGTAAAATGTTCAATAAATATCTTTTATCTCCATTTGGTTTATAACTTCTGTTGAGTTTTTGTCTGGATTACCTCTCCATCAGTGAGCCAAGAGTGTTAAAGTCAACCACTTCAATACATCCCACAATGTGTGAGGATCATTTATGTGAAT
>JADRCD010145146.1:0-12707 GCA_019843815.1 Montemys delectorum
CATTGTTAGAACATTCTGCTCTCCCGTCCATGCCTCCTAGTCGAAGCCCCTGTACTCAGCAGTGTACAGTTTTGCCGGGTTACTGGTTCCTCATGTTGTGTGGTTGTTTACTTCTCAGTGGTCATCTCGAGTTTTGATGATTATAGCTTGAGCTTTTGATGTCATACCTAAAACACCTCATCATGGGGGTGAAGGGGTTTTCTGCCAGCAGTTTTGTTGTTTGTAATTAGACTTGCTTGTTTGTATTTTAGACAGACTGTCTCTCAGTGTGTGGCTGAACTAGCCTCTGGTTCCCCACCTTCCTGCCTTAACCTCCCCAAATGCTGGGATTACCATGCTGTACCATTTTATACCCAGCTCTGTTGACTGAGTTAAGCTTTGCGTCTGCAGAGGTCTCTGGCCATGCCACTGCACACCTTTAAGGTAGATTTGGAGTACAAGTTGAAGAAGTGGAGAGCCTTGGGTCCTTCCGGTCTGTTTTTCTTATGCAAGATTGTTGAACCGTTCAGGGACCCTTGTATTTAGGATCCCTGTGCAATGGTTGAGAAAGGCAGAGGGACTTTTAAAGGGTCTGTAAATACACAGGGAATACTTGTCGTCTAAACAGTAAAAGTCTACTAACTCATGGGTGTGAGTGAGATTCCTTTCCTTTTTGAGAAACATTAATTTTCATCAGTTCCTCCCAATTTCGTTTTGTATTTTTCAGTGTGTCAGCTTGACACTCTTGCAATTTTGTTCTTCAGTATTTGATTGGCCTTAAAACTGTCATGTCTGCATTGTTTTCTTAATTCCCTGTCCTGATTGTTGTTTGCTAATGTGTATTATTACAATTGATTTCATGTATTGATCACACACCCTGCAGCCCTGCTGCACTGACTCGTCAGGGCCGGTAGGCTTTCTTCTTCACAGCTTGGGACTTCTCTGTGTGAGCACCGTTGCACGCGTGTCCAGCCTTGATGCCTTTCCCTTAGGCTTTTTATGTCTTTCTTTGACTGAAACACGGCAAAATATTGACTAGAAATGGTGCATACTGAATACTCTTATTTGTGAATCTTAGGAAAATATTGGTTTTATCATGTTGAAGTACTTTACAATTCTGAACTTACTGCTGTCTTTTTTAAAATTATAGATAAATATGGAATTTTTCACACTTTGTGCATCAAGTAATCCTGTGGCTTTTGTCTTCTGTTAATATTACAATTATTATTATTTTTTTAAGATCCTTATTTATGGGGCAAACTTGGGGTGGTGGGAGGATAGTCCACAGGACTTTGTTCTCTCCTTCCACCATGTGGGTTCTGGCTATCATTCTTGCAGCAAGTACCCTAATTTACTGAGACATCTTGCCAGCCCCTAATTTTTAGATCCTACTTTAACCCCACCTTGCTGGGACGATGCCCTAATTGACTGTGGTATGTAATTTTTCTATTTTCCGGGTTAGACTTACAAGTTAGCTTTTGTGTCAGCTTACATTAGAAGCAGCAGCAGCCTGGGAGTTCTCCTGTGATGTGTTTGTCCAGGGTTGGAGTCAGGAAAACGAGCCTAATCCAGTGCAGTTCTCCTGTGATGTGTTGTCCAGAGTTGGAGTCAGGATAACAAGCCTAATCCACTGAGAGGTCCCTACCTCTTCTGTTGTTGTACTGGTTTTCACCAGCGGGGCTTATACTGTGGCCCTGGGTGGATATTTATGACCGTGCTGAAAGCAAAACAAGTATTTACCTTTAGAATGCTAAAAGCATTTCCATTATGTACACAATCTCTTGGGGAAATAGTGGAATGTGAATGTACTAGGTAAACATCACAGTCTAAAATGAGATTTTCCTGTACTCTTAAAGTTTTGATTTCTTCTTAAAATATTTTGTTTTAAGGTGGGGGGGGTCTAACTGTGTAGCCTAGGTTAACCTCAAACTCCACATTCTCTGAATGATGGGTTTACTACCACTCTCAGCCAAAAACCAAAATTTGAAGTTTTAATAATTTAATAGTGATAGTTAGCTAAGGCTAACCAACTATCATGCTTGAGGGGTGATCTGAGGAGTAATAGTTAGCCAAGACTAGCCAGGTATCAGCCTTGTAGAAGGATCTAGGGAGGATGATACATGGGAGCCATATCCAGAGCATATGCTGATCCTATGCTCTAAGAGCCTCCAGACCTTTTTAAATACAACTTCTAAGAATTGAAAAATGGTGGGGCTGGACAAGTGCCTCGGCAGTTAGGAGCACTTGCTGTTCTTCTTGTAGAGGACCCAGGTTTAGGTTCCAGCAGCTCACAGCCATTTATTTATGACTTTTGCGGATCCTTTTCTTGCTTCCATGGGCACTACGTGCGTGTGCATACACGCATGCAGGCAAATTCTCGTACACATGAAAACAGTCTTTAAGACAAGAATTTGAAGTTGTCAGGCTTACAGTTTATGTTCTGGGTCTTCACAGGTTTTGACCACATCTGTAGGAACTCTTTTCCTAAACAATTGTGAATGGTGAAGCTTCAGTGTTTTAATGACAGCTAATTTTCTTTGGTGTCAGAGTCGTTGTCTGTAACCTGTACCCCTTCGTGAAGACTGTGGCTTCTCCAGACGTAACTGTTGAGGCAGCTGTTGAACAAATTGATATTGGTAAGGTGAAAGAAACATTTCAAAATAGAGAGGTAGAGATAACATTCTCTGGATTTTGCTTTTATTTTTATTATTGAGTGTTTCTAGTTTTGGTTCATGTCTTTGAGACAGGGGTTTGCTACATTGCCCAGACTGCCCTTGAACTCCACTTGTAGCAATCCTCCTGTCTCAGTCTCCAATGTTCACAAATTTGATTGTGCGTCACCACTCCCAGCTTAGAAAATATTTTATAAGCTACTTTTGTGTAGGGGGTGGGGGATGGGTTCAGAAGAGCAATTGCCCTTATTTTTTTAAGGCAGAAATTAAGGTAGAAGTGTTATTCACAAGTTACTTTATTTGAAAGAGAGTTCTTCAGCTGATAGCAAAATGCCAAAGAAAAATAACATATTTTGTCCTTCAAAGGTGGCGTGACCTTACTGAGAGCTGCAGCCAAAAACCACGCTCGAGTGACAGTCGTCTGTGAACCAGAGGACTATACGGCAGTAGCTGCAGAGATGCACGGCTCTGATAGTAAGGACACCTCCCTGGAGACCAGGCGCCACTTGGCCTTGAAGGTGGGTGCAATTCTGTGACGCTGTAATGACAGTAAGGCAGTGTCCATGTGTCTAGTCTGTCAGTCCAAGCCCCACTCGGTTCTGCTAAATATGCCGGCTTCCCACACTCTGCTTGGGCCTTCTGTCCTTTCATTAAACACAGAGAAACCAGATATTAGGAAAAACATTTATTGGGATGTGTTGGGGGGGGGGCTGAGGCTGTACGTAAAGGCGTCTTTGGGAAGCGTTCCTAGTATCTCACAAAATGCAACTTTTTATAGGCATTCACTCATACCGCTCAGTATGATGAAGCGATTTCAGATTACTTCAGGAAACAGTACAGTAAAGGAATTTCTCAGATGCCCTTGAGGTATGGGATGAACCCCCATCAGACTCCTGCCCAGCTGTATACACTGAGGCCCAAGCTTCCCATCACAGGTAAAGTATGAGAAGTGCGTGCTGTGTGGACCCCAGCTTTCTCCGCTGTATCTGAAGTTACTCCCACTCAGAATGTAAAAGTGAATTACTCAGTAGGCTTTAGAACTATCCAGAATTGAGGTACACAGAAAGTGTCAGTGGTACAGCAGCCGCACTGCCTGGCAAACCACAGGCCTGGGTGGTAGGCAAAGCCCACGTTAGAGATGACAAACTGTTTTGGAAGACTTAAGGGTGGAGTTGCAGGGATTTCCAGAAGAGGAGTACACCAAGCCTGTGGTGCGTCTATAATTGGGAGCAGTGAAGAAAGCAGCAGAGAAACTCTTGTGTGTTTCAGTGGGTTGAGAGCCACTCTCTGACAGATGTCACAAGAAGTCATTTCCTTGTTGGGCCTAAAAGGCCAGTTGTGGTACAACATAGAAGTGTGAAGGCGAATAACACTGAAGGGCCAGAGTGATTGCTCAAGGGCACTTGCTGTGCTAGCTTGATGTCTGGAGTTCAGTCATCCTGGGTCAGAGCAGTCCATATTCATGCCTCTTCCCCACACACATGCACACAATATAACCTTTGTTTTTGTTTTTTAATTTAAAACAAAAAGAAGTGATGGTGATGGGTATTGAGAATTCAAACTGTACTTACGCTGTGTGACACTGTTCTTGGGGAAATTAGAACATACCTGTTCACTCCAGAGAAGGGACCAGTGACAAGCCAGAGTACAGACACCACCAAAGTCAAACCTGGTGATCCAGTGGGCTTTATTACGATTGTTTAAAGGAATATTGGTGAGAGCTTATATATAGGAGCAGAAATGGCATGTATCACAGAGCTGGGACAACCCTAGAGCACACTGCACAGCCTGTAGGCAGCTCTACAGGTTGAAGAGTGTCTTTCCCGGTAGCTCAACTAGTTTGAGAATGTCTTAGCAGTCTATACAGCTTCTATAGTGACCTAGTAAATCTGATCGATTTTAGGGACTTCCTGGGCTTAATTTAGGATCAGCTGTTTCACCTCCCTTTTAAAGTCCTGTGTCCAAAATAGAGTTTAACTCAAGGGGAATTGATACCTGACATTTTGTAACTATTATAGAGGTATTTTCAGTTGTTTGCTCTGTTTTGTTCTCCTGAGAGGAGTCAGGATAGGTCTCTGGCTGTGGAGCCCTAGAACTGACAGGAGGGTCAGCACATGCTGAGAGCCAGGACAGCTTCATTCATGCTCAAGGCAAGCCACCCTGGTCCGTTGGGAATCAGCTGTTCCCCCATTGGCTTCTTTTCTTTTCATGCTCAAGGCAAGCCACCCTGGTCCGTTGGGAATCAGCTGTTCCCCCATTGGCTTCTTTTCTTTTCATGCTCAAGGCAAGCCACCCTGGTCCGTTGGGAATCAGCTGTTCTCCTATTGGCTTCTTTTCTTCTTGTCTCAGCCCAGAGGGCTGAGGAGAGCAGGGTAGGACGTTGGAGGATTACAAAGTCTCTCCTTACCCCTGCCATCCACGGATCTGCAGTTCTATCCCTGCTCTGCCTTAGGCACATTCTTATGAAAGGTAAACATGTTATTTGTGCTCAGGCAGAGGAGGTCCCAGACATGTAAACAGCAGCTTCTTATAAGAGATTCATTCAGGAGCTCTGCTGAACACTTATTTTTACAACAGAAAAAGTATTTTGCGTTTTTATGTGGTTTGTATGTTTGGTAACATGCCTGTTTGTCTGGAAGAAAGCTGAAGCAAAGAATAAAGGTGGGATTGTGTGTATAAACAATTTTTGTCTTTGTTTTGTTTGCTTTCTTCCGTCTGGAAGTGAGATGGTGCCTGTTTGGTTTGTCTAATAGATGAGACATTCATCTGGTACTTTGTTATGTCGGACCAGTTATTAGCACCTCTGAGAATATGATGTGAGGGGAACCAGTATTCTGGGAGGTGTTTGGACACGACTGTTCCTCTGCTTACCTTCCCACTAACAATTCAACAAGCTACCCATAGGCAGGAGCTGGAGAAGGGAGCTGAGCTAATGATCTCTGGTCTGCTTTGCCTGCTGGATGCCTCATATGGTATCTCAGTTTAATGCTTCCCACTGACTTCCTTTCTTCAGAACCTGTACATCTAAGTTCCTTGGGGATATGCCTTGGTTTTCTTTCTGTTGGGGAACTTATTTGGGGCAAGATCTCAGGATCTCCTCTTTTCATCCCTGAGCGTTAAGATGACAAACACACACTATTCTGCTCTGCTGCACTTGCAGTCTGTCTGTTTTCCTGTCTTGTCGTGGAGCTCTGCAGTCCAGAGTGGCTTTGAACTTGGAGAGACTCACCTGCCTCTGCCTCCTGTCTGCCAGGATTAAATGGAAGCACCACCATGCCCCGCCTGCAGCTTCTGTTGCATCGGCTCTAAAAGATAAAGACCCCTCTGTCTCTGTCGTTCCTCCTGTCCATGACACTTTAACTTGTACCACAGTTGGTAGGGTTGGTTTGTTTTAAGTTGAAAAGGTTTATGATTTATGACATACTGTCGCTGTCATTTTCATAAATATTTAATCTGTTCACATGGACGTAGCTGATACCTGGTCTGGTCATTGTTGCTGAGTCTCTTTCAGGGGAGGGGGGCGCTCTTTGAAGATGGCCTAGGTGCCCTGCCCCTTTTGAAGTTGGGTTACTGATGCGTCTGTAGGTACTGTTTATATCTTGATTAGTTTTTCTTTGTGTGTGTGTGGCGGGGGCGGGGGGGTGAGGCAATGGTTCCTGAGGGACTCATCGTGTAGCTCTGGCTATCTATCCTGGAACTCGTCTGTACACCAGACTGCCCTTGAACTCCTAGAGATCCACCTGCTTCTGCCTTCCTTCCCATTGCTAGGACTAAAGGTGTATGCCACCTCCAGCCTTTGTTTACTTTTTTTTGTGACTTTTGCCTAAAATCACATGCAAGTTGTATAGCCTATACGTGTATGTGGCCTTTCTGAACCTGCATGTTAATGTGTATTTGTGTTTTCATGTGTAGTTCTCAACGGAGCCCCAGGATTCATAAACTTGTGTGATGCTTTGAACGCATGGCAGCTGGTGACAGAACTGAGAGGAGCAGTAGACATTCCAGCCGCAGCTTCTTTCAAGCATGTCAGCCCGGCAGGTGAGGAAAGCCTTCCAGAATGCCCGAGAATGCTTGAGACTTAGGAGTTCTGATGCCAATTAGACAGTCCCAGACATCCTAGGCCACTTGGCAAGTCCATTGATAATAGTGTCATTGTAGTCATCGAAACCTTGGTAACATAATCCGTATACACATAATTATGTGACAGTGTCAGGAGATGGAACAGTTGCACTGTTGGCTCTTGCTGTGTCATTCTGGAAGTTTAGGAATGAACATGAAGTGACATAATCTCACAAAACCAGAGAACTGCTGTTCCGTTTTGGAATTGTACCTTAGTAAACATACAGATTGTTCATGTAACATTCTGCTCCTCTTTCTATTGAATGAGACGTTCTTTTGTGTATACTCTCAAGTCCTTAAGTCCTCATGCAGTTCTATAATCCATAATGTCACAAGGGCTGCCTGCAGTTTCACACACCATCATTGTTAATATTTACTGGGCGCTAAAGTGCAGTGAGTAAATAGAAATAAATGGTGTATGATGCCAAGCAGAGCAGAGTTGTAATGTGGCACCTGGCTGCCTGCGACGGCAGCATGGTCAGGCTGCGGGGGCTCTGCTTCCACGGTAGAGGAAGAGGCTGCTGCCCCCAGTTGTGGCTTTGGTGTCGAATTACCTCACTGAGTAGTTGTTGTAATTTTGCATAAGTACTAAAAAATATTCCTCATTTGTTTGGAAAATATAGGCTAGGTCTTTAAAACTGTCTATATTTTAAATCATTTTGCTTTCTTTGTTTATTTTGTGGTGCTGGGAATTGAACCCGGTCTTCATGCTTTACCACGGCCTTTTAACAAAATATTTTGGTGTGGATATTGAAAAGTAGCAATTTGGGGTTTTAGATTTATTGTGCTTTTAAACAGTTGCATGTGTGTGTGTGCTGGTGAGGGGCTGCCTAGTCAGTGCTTTACCTTGGTGAATGGGGTGCTTGGCCACTGCTTTTCCTCACCGTTGCTGGCCCTACTTTATCATTTTCTTTGCCAGGTGCTGCTGTTGGGGTTCCACTTAGTGAGGATGAAGCCAGAGTCTGCATGGTCTATGACCTCTACCCGACCCTCACGCCCCTGGCCACTGCATATGCAAGAGCAAGAGGTCAGATGAGAGATTTTGTCATTTAGAAGAAAAGACAGTGTTTTATAATGAGTAGAATAAAATAGTACTATAGACTTTTAGGATTTAAATTTGTCTTTCATTGTTTTAAATTAATACTTGAGATGAGTATATTCATAAAAATGCATGTTAGTATTTAACATAATATGTGGAAACAAATGAGATGGATACATTTTATTTTGGATTAGGTACTTGAATATATTTTTATTATGAGAAAAATTGCATAGTTATTCTAATCACTGAATTTTTTTTTTTTCCGAGACAGTGTTTCTCTGTGTAGCCCTGGCTGTCCTGGAACTCACTCTGTAGACCAGGCTGGCCTGGAACTCAGAAATCCGCCTGCCTCTGCCTCCCAAGTGCTGGGATTAAAGGCATATGCCACCACTGCCTGGCAGGACATACAGGATTCTTGTATAATGATCAGCAGATACTAGTTCATGAAGAGTTTTGAGGAAACTGCTACAGTTTATTAGTTCCAGACATAGGCAGCAACTGTAGCCTTGTGTTGAGTCCTGCCTGCCTCCGGAATCTATAAATACAGACTGGGTAGAGGCCCTGTGGCCTGCTCATAGGTCAGTAGCTGATGCTGACCTATAGTTAAGTGCTAATTTAGAAGGTAAAAGAAATACTTTCTTACTGATCATTTGATGGTGCTAACTGTGTAATAAGGTTTTAGCTTTAGAGAAAGAATCTTTTCTTTCCCACATCATGTGTGTAATATACCTGCTCACATTCTAGTAACAGAGTTTGGAGAGGCACATGCCACACGCCATTGTATCTATAAACCTGAAAGGCTCCAAAAGGAAATACTAGATTTAATCATGTGGTTTTTTTCTATGCAAGGTTGCTTTATGGGGAATCCCTTTAACTTTTATTTACAGGATCTGATAGGATGTCTTCATTCGGTGATTTTGTTGCATTATCTGACATTTGTGATGTCCCAACTGCAAAAATTATCTCCAGAGAAGTGAGTAAA
Organism: Montemys delectorum; assembly: GCA_019843815.1. Lineage (NCBI taxonomy): Eukaryota > Metazoa > Chordata > Mammalia > Rodentia > Muridae > Montemys > Montemys delectorum. Next base: position 8,792 of record JADRCD010145146.1, read on the forward strand.
TGCTGGGGCGTCTTGATCCATATGTAACTGAATGGCTTGTCCCTAGGCTTCACTGAAACTGTAGCCTACGGTGTAATGTTTGTTCTAGCTGTTTACCATGTAGGATGCTGAGACGTGTACAACACAAATCCTCCACATTTTGTTCGTTTTGAGATTCAAAGTTTCAGATGGGTGTTTTGTTTTGATGTAGGGGGTATTCTATGTTTAATTCTTTAAGTCCTCTGCTGGGTGTGCAGCACTTCCATTGGGTTACTTTAGTGATTCTCTCTATGGTCTTTTTTTTTTTTTTTTTTTTTTTTAAGATTTTTTTGTTTATGTAAGTAGCTGTCTTCAGACACCCCAGAAGAGGGCATCAGAGCTTATTACAGATGGTTGTGAGCCACCATGTGGTTTCTGGATTTGAACTCAGGTCCTCTGGAAGAGCAGACAGTGCTTTTAACCCCTGAGCCATCTCTCCAGCCCTCTCTCTATGGTCTTAAGCCATCCCAACCATGCCACTGGTCTGGCTTGCCACTCGCAGGTGGCTGTCACTGAGACAAGTGTCCCTAGTAGGTCTCTGGGATCTTATTCCCTTGCTTTGTGTTCTCTTGAGTCAGGCTGGAGTGTGCTCTCTGGTGCAGGCCTTAACCCCACTTTGTGAGCAGAATAGATTGCCACAGGCCGGCCAGTCTGGGCCTCCCTCAACCCGTGGTGGGAACAGGGTCCTAGTCAGGTAGACAAGGCGTTGGCGAAGAAGTGACAAACAGACACAGACATAAGGGAGTGCTGTCACTGAATGCAATTTGTACAAAGTAGAAACCAGGCTTATATGGTATACAGCGATCAGGGCAAACTATAGAAGTCACGTAGACAGGAGATGGTCACATCAAGGTCAGTAAGATCAAACGGCCAGGAGCAAGGCAGAGGGGCAGTCCCAAGATAAATTCTCAAGGTCTGTCTTGAGGCAAGCATCTGAGGGTCGTATTTTAGCATTCCTTGGCTGTAACGTAAATAATCAATGAGGGAAGCCCTATAACTTCTCTCTAGTTAGTAAAACAATTATGCCTTGTGTGGGACTACTCTGATAATTAGTGCCTAACTGCTATCTCTAACTTTGTGGGACTGCTCTAATGATTTGTGCCTAACTACTATTTCTAACTTTGTGGGACTTCTCTGGCAATTAGTGCCTATCTGCTATCTCTAACTTTGGAGACACTCTGTCTGATAAGACAGCTCCCTTGTAGAAATTCCAAGCTAACTACAGCTAGGAAATCAATTAGGATTATTGAAACACTGTGAAGGCCAGGAAATAATGTTCAATCTCAGTTTTAGCTATAACAAAAATATTTCTTAGGGCACCTTTATGCCTGAATAAAGAAAGCATACAGCTCTCTCCACAGACTCAGCAGAGATCAATCTGGAACACGTCCAAGTTAGGGGATGCCAGCAACTGACTAAAATCCCCAGGAGACAAACTCCCTTTGGAGTCATAATGCCTCCTGTCCATGATCAGGTTTTAACCCTGATACTGTAGACCTACTGGGGTAGACGAGTGCATGCAGCAATAAATTAAGAATAAGAGGCTCGTTTATTAGAGTGAATCTTCCATTTGTTCTTGTTAAAACTAAGATTAACCATAGAAAGTTAGGATAGCTTTCAAAATAGTCAGCCCTGAAGAATAAATCTGAATCTTCTTACTAGTTCTTTGAGTTTTAATGTTAGCATTTTCTGTTGATAGTTCTGGAACAGTTCTGTTCTTAGGACAGCCAATTATTGCTATATCTTACAAAGTTGTTCCCTGACTTCTAAAAATAAGAATTTAATTTACTGTATTTACAGGTGTCGGATGGTATTGTTGCCCCGGGATATGAAGAAGAAGCCTTGAAAATACTTTCTAAAAAGAAAAATGGAAACTACTGTGTTCTTCAGGTCGGTGCAGTTTCAGAGTTGGGCGGTAGTTTAGTCTTTGGGTTTATTTTGTGTTCTTTCCCCTTGTATCTCTTTCTTATGAAGATAGTTTTCTAATTTATGCCTCTTTATTGTACTTGTCTCTGTCCCTTTCCCCCTGGTCTTGTCTTTCTTCTTAAGATGGGGTTGTACTTTGCAAATTTTGGGATTAGATGCTTTCAGCAGCGCATCAGATTCTTTTCTTCCTGTTTATGAGGCATGTCTCACTATGAAGCCTTTGGCTGGTGGAGAACTCGGAGGACACCTGCCTCTGTTAATTTCAGGGCTCCAATTAAAGGCGTGCACTGCCTCGCCCTGCCAGACACCCTTTTTGTACAGGTGGTTTGGGGCCTTAAGAGTCTTGCTGTTAACTGGGTTTTTTTTTTTTTTTTTTTCATTTTTCTTTACATGCTTTCTTGTTCAGATATTGTAGAAACCCTCCTGCCTTCCACTGCCACTGTTGCCCTTTAAAGTGACTGCTCTAAATTTCTTCTTTGTCCTTCTAGAAATAGTCAGGGCGCACTCCACCAGGGCGTTCATCTGCACTTCTTCTGTCTCTTACACTCGTGTACCCTGCTTCACACCCTTGCCAACCTGTCCCGAGTCTTTGTATGACTTACCTAAGTTCTGAGAGAAACAGACCTGGATCATGAGCTATGTATATTGGTAACTTTATGCTGCCCCTGTAGAGGATGGAGATCAAGCTGAATGTTCTCATGGACATGATGTTTTAATTTTTCATCTTTGCAGTTATATGAGCATCTCAGTTCACCAACTGAGCATCTCACACGTGGGAGACTCAAGCTATAATTCCTATTTTTCCCATATTATGTTATTTTACTTTTTCATTCATTTAGTAATATTGTCACCAAAAATGTGCTGAGATTTGAACCTGGGGTCCTTGTGAATGTTAGACAGAAACTCTACCACTGAGTTGCTCAAGCTAGCCTTGAGCTCATTCACTTTGTAGCCAACATAGGCCTTGGCCTTCCAGTTCTACATCAACCTTCCCAGATTAGCTAGAGTATCAGGCCAAAACTCATTTTTAACTTGTAGTTCAAATATTGGCCAAATTTCTTTAAAAAGAATTTGAGGAAGAAAGGGAAAATAGAATGTAAATTTTGTGCCCCAGCCTGTCTTAGTGAGTCTATTCTATCTGCCACCAGAAGAAAAGGACTGCAGGGATGGTAACTCGGGATTACCGGAACAGCTGCCATGATGGTCAGGGATTTTGGTGCCTGGCCGTTGTTTTGTGCCCATACTAAGTGCTGTCAATACACATGCTCATGTTAGGAAAATGGGTGTAACTAAACAGTGAAGTCTTTCCTGTGCTAGTGTTTAGGCCTGTTTTCTGAGACACAGTGTGGCAGTGTAGCTCAGGCTGGCCTGGAACCTAACTGTGACTGAGCCTGGTCTCTAATCTACAGTCTTCCTCCCTCATCCTTTGGGGTACTGGGGCTACATGCGTGTACCTTCATACCCAGCAAGAACGAAGTTTATTGTGTGGAAAATTTTGGACAGCAGATATAATACAATTTTTAAAATTTGTGTCTCAGATGGATCAGTCCTACAAACCGGATGAAAATGAAGTTCGAACACTCTTTGGTCTTCGGTTAAGCCAGAAGAGAAATAATGGCGTCGTCGACAAGTCATTATTTAGCAATATTGTCACCAAGAATAAAGATGTAAGTTTGAAAGTATCCGAACTAAAAGTCAGTAGTATGTCTGTCTTCAGTATATGTGAGCTTACCATTTGTTAGGGTCCATCGTCTTTGTAATTGGCAGATATGCAAGCAGCTAGCTCATCTTTGAATTGTCAGGTATGTCTGACACATTAGAAGCTTATATATATATGTACTTAAATAGAAATAAGTATCTTTAGCCATACCTAAGTAAGATCCTGACTTCTGCAAGTGCATGCATTAGGTCACAGATGTTTTTCTTTACTGATAAATGCTGCTCTGCTTCAGTGGAAAGCTGCCTGACAACC
>JADRCD010145147.1:0-12107 GCA_019843815.1 Montemys delectorum
AAAAAAAAAAAAATCAAACTGGTACTCACTTGTAAACTTCACCCCATTGGCTATCATAAGGGCTAAAAGGTGGTATCTACACTACCTGAGGAGAACAGTGGCAAGCTGCAACAAAGACTGGCCTGGAAAGGCATGTCAATTGGTGCAATGGTGGCACAAATATTTTGAAAGTACCCAATCACTTTCTTATTGGCTCTTAGGTACTCTTCCTGAGATGAAACCCCTTTCTGTCACTGTTAAAAGGCACTGTTAACATGTGCCTAGATAAGTTATAAGCCGTAAAGGACAACCTACCACTATTTTTCTGCTAAATGACCTTAGTATAAAATGACCCCTAATGACCTCGACTCATAAAACAGTACCACTATCAACCCTCATCAGGAAAGCTTCCCCTTGAAGCAGATGACTTTAACATAGAGGCCCTTAACTTTTCAGCATGTTGAAAGTAAGAGATGGTGGAATGCTCAGCCCTAAGTAGGATGGAATTGAAATGTTGTGGTAAGGCAAAAGGTCAGTGTGGAAGGAAAGAAGTGGAAACAAAATCCTAGAAGAAACTATTGGCATTTGATAGCTGTGGGAAGAAGGAGAGACAGCTTTGACATCATATAATGACATGACTTGTCTTGACCCATGGTAGGTTGACTAGGTTGATCACACTACAGAGGATGTCTCACATGAAATAGCCAGACAACCCGAAATTAACATAACGGAGAAAGAGAGAGAGAGAGAAAGAGAGAGAAACAGAAAGAACGAGAAAGAGAAAGAATGAGAGAGAGAGAAAGAAAGAATGAGAGAGAAAAGAAAGAAAATGAAAAAGAAAAACTCAAAGTTTGGTGGGTAGAAAATCTCAGGTGAAGAGAGTAACTATTGAAGGAGTTGGGGATGATTATATGATCAGACTCCACTATATGTATGAAATTTCCAGAGAAAAATACAAATACTATTTTCCAAAGGAATCTCTAAATTATCAACTTTCCAATATATTTTATGCAGGGGAAACTTTTGCTTAATGTAGAATAAATGTGTTTTTTAAGGACTCTGTAATCATAAATAAAGCCCAATGCAAACCCTTAGTTCCCACTCTACCCTGACACTCTTTGCACCCCCATAGCATTTCTCTGCTACCTCAGGCTCTGCAGACAACAGATCAAATATCTAACCAATAGAAATTCAGCATCAAAGGGCATTCCCCAATCCAAACACCAAGAAGCTGACTGACAATTCTGGATTTTCATATTCTTCAGCAGGAACCAATACAAGCATTAAGTTCTTCTAGAGAGAAAGTTTTGAATTTATTCATATAGCACACTAATTTTTCTTCAGATTCTAAATTCAGTTAAAATAAAGTGGAAATGCTTTATCGTAACCAGCTCCAATTAATAAAAAGAACAGGTTTCGGGCAGAATAAAGTTAATAAGGGATTTAAAGTTTTGTCTTGGTTGGGTAATTTGTATATGTATTTTACCCAAGCTTTTGAATGTGAATTTGAGAATGAGACATTCTGATTTTTAACAAAGACTATAGTCTTTCTTTGAAAGGTTCCAACAGCTCTTGAGAACAGTCCACATGAACTTTATGTCACTAGTTGCTGCTTTGAAAATAGACAAAATGAGAGGAGTCTCTATTGATTCCTGTTGGATTCTACAGGCAGGCCGGTTTGTTCACTCTTTCTAATGTGTTGTCCTTGACCTTCTGTGAACACGGTGTGGAACCTGGCTTATTGTCTACAATAGAAAGTATTACAAACAGACCCAGGAAATGAGGACAGCAGGGTCCTTTCTGTATGGCCTCTCGGAACACTCAAGCTGGCTTTATTTTCCTTTGTCACTAGATGTCACTGCATACACAAGTGTGCTCCCATAGCTGAAGCCATCAGAGCCACAGAGCTGGATGAGGATGCAAGTTTCTGGAACCCTTCACTGTCCTCCTACTTGGAAGTTATCAGTTTTTTGGATCTCTTTGAGGCGTTCTCAAAATCTAGTTTAATTAGTCTAATCTCTCCTAATACTTTGTCGTTTTCCATATTGTGTGAGATCCAATATAAATGTGCCCAAGCCTTTTGCCTTTCAGTCGGATCTTTGGCAGGACTTAAATATGGTAAATTAATCTTATTCTCCATTTCTTTCTTTTAGAACTCTAGACAGGATATACATTGGCTATTTATCTCCTACTCCTAATTCAGGCCTGTATCCTATAAAAAACCATTGATTTGTCTTCAAGCAGAGTAAACATTAAATCAATACTCATAACTGACTTCAAATATGTTTGCTAGCAAGTGTACGTATACATCTGCTCCAAGCTAAAAGAGTTTGCTTTAAAATGAATAGTGTCGTTATCCAATCTCCTTCCACATTTCAGGCCTCTATTTGTGTTTACTGGGTTCACAGGTGTCCTTGATTCAACTGATGGGCTTCTCCCATCATTTCCCCTAGCAAGATTTGCTGTCTTTGCAACAAGCCCCTCAGGGGTTGATTCCTTCACGTTCATGTTCCAGGGCTCTAAGGAAAGAGTAATTCAAATCTCCCCAAGAAAATTGGTGAAAAATCTCCCACCTCAGGTGGAATGTCACCTCCCTGAGTTGATCTGCCCATACCTCCTGGGGGGGGGGGGGCGTGGGAATTGTAACTTTGGCAATTAACATTTAAAGTCTGCCACCTTCCTTCTGGGCTGCAGAGGCACACCTGAACAGGCACCTGGAAAAGTGAATCTCTAACTTCACAGTGACATCTGCTCCTGGTCCCCAAGAATAATCATCATAAGGTGTTAAAGACCAAGGTAATGATCCCCAGTCTTCTGTGTAGTTGTGGAAAACCTAGGCCTCAATTACTTCCTCTACAAAAATGAAAAAAGAAATTATGCCCTTTATCCCACTATGTATTAAGAGAATCAATCAAGGTATAAATTGTTCCAGTTAGGCAGGGGAGTGATAAAATAACACATCTGTAATTATTTTATTGCAAGGTGTGCACTTAGATTAAAGCATGGATAGATTTGTAACACTTTGAAAAGTGATAATTAACTTCTTAAAGGCTCATCTTTAATGTTTTACCCAATGATCGAACATGATTAGTGGATCACTGGCCGGATATTGTCCACACAGCCAACAGGCAAATGGAGAGAAATTAAAATACAAGGGAGCATGGCAGAATATGGTTGCGTGTTCTGGGCACGAAAGTAGACCACTCAAATGAAGAAAACAGAGCTTTTTTATTGCCATGGAAACTGAGATGCTTGAGATGAGGGTCAGACTGGCAAGTCAACACAGGAGTCTCAGAAGAGGCAAACTTGCTTGTTGCTGGCCTTCCCATCAGCTTTATTTCTAAGAACTACAGTCCAAGAGAAAACTGCAAATGTTGGTGAGTGTAGAGTCATACTTTGATGCAGCTAAGGTAAGCAAATCAATGATCTAGGAGGATTAAATTTTCGTTGAAGTGCACATGATTTATGAATGGAGTAAAGGGAAAAAGAGCAGACAAAATTCAGACAATTTTAATTAAATCTTAAATGCAATCGAGATTTGTCCTCTATCTACTCTTTATACACTTGTTTGCCTCTTTTTAAAACTTTGCTGATGATGGCACATTCAGTAAATGGTGGCTTCAAACCCTGGCCGACTCCTCTCCTCAGTTTAGATTGCTTGTGAGCACCACAAGGCCAAGGCCATCCTCTAATTAAGGGCAGGATTAGCGCTCAATAGCCCACGAGTTGTTCTTCGTGGCTTTCAGCCCTCGTGGTTTCTAGCTTCCTTATGGTCACTGTGGCCACCTAGAAATTCTTTTCAGGATTATAATAACCAGATCAGCTGCTGCAGCCTGGAGCCCGGCAGGACAAAGGGAGACAGAGGGCACTCCCACAGAGGAGTCTGTTCACAAATCCCAGCGGGCATTTCGGGGGTCACATCAAACAAAACCATCACGGAGCCCCATTTGATAGGGCTCCATTCCACAAGACCCCCTGTCTCTTATTTAAGGTCTGTGGGATATGCTCCAATAGGATGCCCTTTTGCCAAAAGAAATACTAGCAAGATGGTGGGGTAAGGTAAAAAACACCCAGGCCCCTGAAGCCGACTCCTCTTCACATATATTTTTACTCTTTTGCACAGTTCTCCACTGAAATCGCAAAGAAGGTACAGGAGTTTCTTCTAGGATCTGTTTTTAATTCTGATTTGGGGAGAAGTCATTTTAATAACCACAAATAGGAAACGAGGGGGGCATTTATTTTATCCCGAAATGATTGAGAGGCTGCGCCCTGATTCTGCTTCCCTCCCCAGACAGGTTTCTTCTGCCCCACGTGCCCAGAGACTGCACGGTGTGAACAGCTTTTTCCTAAGTAGCATCTGGTCCCTCTTGGGGGATTCCACAGACTTTTTGTCTCTTTCAGATTTTCAATGGTGTCCTCTGTGGGTGGGAGGGGACCATCTGGCTAAGCGTCACCTGGCTGGCTGAGCCTGCCTAGCTACCCGCTGCTCACTGCTGAGCATTCCTCTACATCAAACAGCTATGGGACCCACCAGGGACCTGGCTGAGTGATAGACATTGGGCTACAGAGCTAGGAAGATGGTATCAATAATAATACTTTTTTATACCACAATCTACCAATAATAATACTTTTATGCAACAAGTTGCACCACGTGGCTTTAGAATAGGGACTTATCAGGAGAGAGTTGGGGTTCAACCTTGATGTCATTTACCTCCTCACCACGTGGGCATTTGCCTCTGGCATCACCCTCATAGCTTTAGACAATTTATCACTGAATGTTTTGTGTCTGAAAAACAGAGAGGGGGCGGGGAGGAGTTATCTTTGCCTTAAAAGACAATAGGAACAAGACTACCCAGGCACAAAAGTATTAGACTAGAACTAAAGTGTATGTCTTAATTATTTAGTACAAGGACTTTTTACAGAGAAGCACGTGTGTTTGGGGACAAGCAGGGAGGGATTGTGGCATCCCGGAATTGTTACCATGCATGGGATGAAAGGGCAGCCGGAGAATGTTTATTGGAAACCAGGGAGATGGAGGTAAAGGGAGAAAGACATCCTAACTCGAACCTCATTGGAGGGCTACAGCAAGGTGTGGCCAGTGGAGGGAGTAGGTGATAACTAGGCCTAAAATCCCAGTTTCCTCTCACTCTGTAAATCTCTCTCTGGCACCTCCTTTTTGCCAAAGCAAGCAGCAGCCCTGCCCATTTCCCTTGGCATGGAAAGCTTTTTACTCTTGAGACATTTGGCCTAAGGGCTTTTATCAGGGAACTATGATTGACTCAAATACCCTGCAAATGTACTGGATAGTTGATGTACACCAACGTAGCCTAAACTGTAACTGATGGGAAATAGTAAATAAATACACTGCATCACCACCCCCAACTCCCACCACCTCCTAGAATTCCTGCATGATCTAGCCGCAGGGTGCTCAGTGAGGGCTCATAATAACAAGTCCAGCCCCCCCCCCCCCCCCCCCCCCCCCCCGTACTGTTCCTGTCTCTCTTCCATGTGCTTCTGTTGGCCCCTCCCATCAAATTCACAATTACCACTGTCTTCCTTAGCTAAGATCACATCTCTGAGGATCCTAAGTGCAGGCAGTACCTCAGGATCTCCTGCTGGCTTTCCAGTGTGCATAACATGAAAGGAGGCAAAGAGAGACAGGAGAGAAATAAAGGCTTTCCACATACCTCATCCTGCCCTACCCCCTGCAAAAAGCAAGCATTCAGTCTCATGCCTGGCTAGCCACAGAGTATGCCATGTAGCTTGCAAGCAGTTACTGTACTGTCTCCTCTCTCCACTTCACTTTCAAAATACGCGCCAGTCATCCTTTTAGGCTTTCTCCCTGTATTTTGGGCCTTAAGTATCTGTGGGTTCCATGCCCCTAGATTTAGCCAAACTTGAATGAAAACTACAGGAATTTTTTTTCTATAACTATCCATGCAGATTTTATTTTCTTGCCATTACTCTCTAAACAATATGTCATAGTGACTATTTATAAACCATGTATGTCTTATTAGAAATTGTAGGTAATATAGAGATGATTTAAGACACACAGAAAAGTATTTGTTAATTACATATCAAAGTATGTGTTTTTATGAGGGATTGGAATATCCACAGAGGCTCCCTACACCAAGGGGTGACTAAATTTAACTTACTTAACTGATGGGTTATTGGTTGAACAACCAGGTTGACCTAACAGCTCAGAACCAAGGGTACTCAACAAAAATCAGAATACTGATGTTCTTATGGGACTGAATGTTCTGGCAGCATGTGTATAGTAGAGGATTGCAAATTCGATCATCAATAGGAGGAAAGGACCTCGGCCTTGTGAAGGTTTTGTGCCCCAGTGTAAGGGAATGGCAGGGCCAATAAGTGGGAGAGGATGGGGTGGCAGGCATGGGGAGGGGGGAGGCAAAAGGGGTTTGTTCTTGTTGTTTTTGTTTGTTTGTTTTTTGGAGGGGAACCTGGGAAAGGAAAAATTTACATGTAAATAAAGAAAATATCTAAAAAAAAAAAAAAGAGAGATGAAAAACTCAGTTTCTCTCACAACAGGCTCATGAGAGATAATCCAATTCCAAGTTCTCAAAACTAAACACATACATATGAGACACAGTAAAGGGACTCAACATTTAGTATTTATAAATGTGTGTGTATGTGTGCATGTGCATGTATATACAACTCAATAAAGAATAAGAGGCCATGAATTTGAGAGGGGGTGGAGGGAGGCTGAAAAATTGGATGGAGCAGAGGGAGAGGGAAATGTCATGAATACAGTACTTGTACTGGCTGGGTTTTGTGTGTCCACTTGACATAAACTGGAGTGATCACAGAGAAAGGAGCTTCCCTTAAGGAAAATCCTCCATTGAGATACAGCTGTAAGTCATTTTCTCGATTAGTGATCAAGGGGGGGGGGGAGGCCCATTATGGGTGGTGCCATCCCTGGGCTGGTAGTCCTGGGTTCTATAAGAGAGCAGGCTGAGCAAGCCAGGGGAAGCAATCCAGGAAGAAACATCTCTCCATGGCCTCTGCATCAGCTCCTGCCTCCAAGTTCCTGCCCTGTGTGAGTTCCTGTCCTGACTTCCTTTGATGATGAATAACAATGTGGAAGGGTACGCTGATTAAACCTTTTCCTCCTCAACTTGCTTCTTGGTCATAATATTTTGTGCAGTAATACAAACCCTGACTAAGACACTACTCGTTTATGAAATTCTAAAATAACAATTACAAGTAAAAATTTTAAATGCTAAGGTTCTTCCAGTTTCCCTTGTTTAAAACTTTTTCTTTGGTGGTACTATGTACTAAAGCTGGGATCGTTCACATGTAAGACAGTGCTGTACCATGAACTATATTTCCAGCCCTAAATATTAAAGGTATATGTACACATGTACATATATGCATATATAAACACACAGACACATAGTTTATATGATACTCATAATATTTGCTGTCATAGTATACTTTCTTATATATTAATATTTTAGCATATTAGTACAAAATTCCATTAGCCAAAGCAAATCCCATAGGAAGCCTCTGTGTTGATACAGTACTGTACTACAAAGAACACTGATGAGAAGAAGTATCCATGAACTAAGACTAATTCCACAGTCAGTCTTTCTTGGCATCCTTCCCTTTTACAGAAAGGGTCCCCCTCCCTTTAAGCACTGAATATTTCTGATGCTCTAGCCCTCCATATCAGAGATGTTCCCATCACCATCTCTGCTAAAAGCCCCTGGAATATTTGAATGCTGAGTGAATTTTTAGAACCAGCCCAGACAAACTAAAGTTGCATTTCTAAAGTAGAACTTTTAGCCTTCCATTTTGATATTCAAGAAACAAGTAGACATGTGTCCTTCACACATTTCCTTCTTAATATATCAGTGAATCCCAGAGGGCATAGATTGATTTAAAAAAAAAAAAAAAGGAGCTCATTATCAACTTACTTGTTTCAACTTTCTCTTATAGGAGTGCTGTGTGACATGAGAATCCAGAAGTCATAAAATGTACCAGGGATGGAATGGAGACCAGTTCTCTCATCTGCTCACTGACAGTTTTTCCATGTGAAGCACCAGGAGGCCAACAAGAATGATGGGCGTTAACTGAGGGAACAGGATGGAAAGACAACAGCTCTGGACACAGAGCATTGTGTTTGTAAAAAGATTTTGGTTGGAGCCAGGAAGCATCTCCCATAAAGAAGCTAAAAAGAGTTATACTTAAGTGAATTGCATGAGATTTCTACAGAGTAGGGACTGGCAGGAGCAAAAGGGAACAGAGCAGACTACAACCTTCCCTTCCCGAGGATCAAAGAAAATGGGAGCAAAACTGAGGATCAAAAACTGAAGGGGGAATAAATATTCAGTGTGCCTGTCTACAAAAGAAACAACACAGGGCTGATGAGATGGCTCAGTGATTAAGAGCACTGATTGCTCTTCTGAAGGTCCTGAGTTCAAATCCCAGCAACCACATGGTGGTTCACAACCATCAGTAATGAGATCTGATGCCCTCTTCTGGTGTATCTGAAGACAGCTACAGTGTACTTACATATAACAATAAATAAATCTTTAAAAAATGAAAAAGATCTTTAAAAAAGAAAAAGAAAGAAAAGAAACAACACGATTTGGAATATATGTGAGGTTCTCAGTTCCTAATTCTGCATATTTTAGCTTGTTTACTTTTAGAACAGGTCTATGAGGCAGGAGGTTTGATTCTTCTTGCACAGGCTCCAATGGCCATACAATTTGCCTCAACTAAGAAGCAACTCAGGGCTGGTGGGACAGTGGGCAAATTTTTGTTTTGTTGTGTTTGATTAGCATCTTACATCAGGAAATGTTCAACAGAGGTAAGATGACTCATAGTAGAATCCTGAAGAATCGATGTAGAATTATAGAGATGTTGCTACTGACAAAGATGCTGTGGGGAAACATAGAGACAAAAACATATCCTAGCTTCCGGTCCCTTCTGATAAACCAATTTCAGGTATTTCTGTCATTGTCTGAACCCACTCAGAGTCTAGAAGGAAAATGAGTCATACAGTCATTAACAGAATAGGAAAAAAAGCAGTATATGCATCTCATAGTGAATAGCAGCTGACTACTATAGCCAGAGATAAGAGATTCACAATACATTAACGTTGCTAAAATTCAGTCACCTTGTCTGGTCTTATCATCAAGGGAGGCTGTGCATCCAGTAAAAAGTCGATCATGTTGATCTGTACCACAGGTATTGATGTAGTAGTAACTAGAAGAACTGTAGAAGGTAACTCCAGCTCACAGGGACAGCATACCTGTGCAATAAGGCAGGTGACAAAAGGGCAGCAGCTGAGTGCAGGGTGATACCAAGAGACTTGAAAGGGGGTCCCTTATGTAGACTATCAAGTGGAAATATTTGGGAGGTTTTAATATTCATAAAGGATTTTGATAAGCAGTACTCTAGAGTGAAAGATACACACTGGGAAGAAAGAGAAAAAGGTGAACAAGATTCTCTCTCTCTCTCTCTCTCTCTCTCTCTCTCTCTCTCTCTCTGTGTGTGTGTGTGTGTGTGTGTGTGTGTGTGTGTGTGTGTATGTGTGGTTTATGGAGGCCAATATGGATAATCCATCACGAAATGAATAATTATAAATAAAGACTGAAGAAAATAACTAATTTAGGGTTCCTTTGAATATCAGGTTAAAATGATGGTGGAATTGGTGGATGTTGTGGACAAAAGAAGTGAAATTTTATTCTTAACTACAGTTCAGAACCATATACAAATTTTGAGAAACGTGGTACCATAACGGGGCCTATATTTTGGGGATCTGGCAGCAGGCATCAGTGGTTTTTGGGGGGCCTGACTTGTGTTTGCCAAAAATTCAAGTGACTTTGAATTTAGAAATATCAGCCCCTGATATTTCTAAACGTGACTTCTTTTACAGACATTAAAGACATGTTTTCATGGAGTTGATATCATCAAGGTGATGCTATTAGGATAGGCCCTGATGCGGCACAACCACTGTACCCATAGCTCAGTGGATGAAGGGTTGCTGTACCTACAGTTCAGATCTCTAGTACACATGTGAAAAGGCTGATACATCACCATATATCTGTAGTGCCAGAGTTTGGCAGGAGTGGGGTTGAGGAACGGAGTGTCAGTAGCTCACTAACCAACCACCTAGTCAAAACAACAAGCTTAAGGCTCTGTAGTAAGATGGGAAGCAAAGGAGGAAGACACTCCAAGTTGACTCTAGCCTCTACATGGACACACCATTTGACCTAACTTTTCGTACAAGGTCGAGAACAAGTCACGTGTGCCAACACTTACACCACACCCCAGTAAAGAAAAAGAAAAATAGGAAAGGAGATGACCACAAAGATACACAGAAGAAAGCTAGTGTGACAACATAGAAGGAGAGAGACATATAAGAAAGAAGAGATGCATATCAAGAATCAAGCCATGTTGATATTTGCACTCAGATATCTGGTTCCTAGAATCAAGAAAGCATGCATTTCTCTGATTTTAGCCATCATGGCTAAAATCATGGCACTTTTTATATGTGTCCTTATCAAACTAACATACTACATCTGGACTTGCTGCTAGGTATGAGTCTATGTGTAACAATATATCTTCTATCAATGAAGTTGTGTAGCATGTATCAAAATAACAAATATTTCACATTTTGAAGTCTTTGGGATACACCATTGAGAAAACTAACACAATATTAAGAAACGAAATCTCTTGAAACATTATAGCAAGAGTATGTAGATCTAACTTGCCAGGCCACCCATAGGACTTAACTAGCCAGCCTGATGTGTTTGCTATATACTGCCACAATGACAAACTACCAAAAATCTTGGTAGATAACCCACATCCTTTTTTATTTGTTTGTTTGTTGTAAAACTAGACATCAAGAGATTAGTTTTTTTCATTTTGGATAAAGTTTGCTTATTCTGCTGACTCATTCCTTTGTAGTTTAAGGGTCAGTCAGCTGCAGTCTGGCTGGAGTAGGCTGGCCTTGGCCTTGGCTCTGCTCTAATAAACAGAATCTTTTCTGAAACATGTGGGGGCCAAAGGAAGGCAAATTCAGATTCCAGAAATAGAGAGAAGTCGCGGGATAATGGGAGTAACTGCAAAGTGATATTACAAAGGCCAAGCACATAACAAATAATAAGTAAATTATTGTTATTATTAGGAACCATATTTGCAATCAAGTAAAGATAGATCCTTCTACAAGAAAGAAACCTGACCTACAATACCATTTAAAAGAAAACACCAACCAGAATGCCCTACTCAGGATAAAATTTCCCCCAAGTCAAAGACACAAATGAGAGAGGAGCTCTTGAGGAAGATGCTCAAGTTATGACCATTTGACCTAACTTTTCTTACAAGGTAGAGAACAAGACACACATGTGCGTGCACACACACACACACACACACACACACACACAGAGAGAGAGAGAGAGAGAGAGAGAGAGAGAGAGAGAGAGAGAGAGGAGAGATAGAGACAGAAAGAGACAGAGAGATGGACAGAGAGACAGAGGCAGAGACATACAGAAACACAGAGAGACACAGAGAGAAATTGAAAGGACTCTAGCTAACCTGAGCATGGCACACATGACCTTGCTGAAAACCATTAGATTACATTCCTAAAGCTAGCCATCAAGGTCTATTCCCTTATTTGGCCATTTCCTCCTTTGAGGCTGACTATCAAGGTCCAACTATCAAAGTATTCAAGTCCAGCAATCAAAAGCCTACCTTAGTTTATCTAATTAACATGTCCAATTAAAATAAACACCTCATTCTAACACAGGGTTTCTGATTTTACCTTTATAAACCACCATTTTCCTATGGGCCAAGTGTTTTTCCTCTTTGTCCAGAGACAGTCCTTTGTCCTTCCATGCCCTCTCCCCTGCTGGGAACTGCTACTTCTGCCCCCTCTCTTTTGTTCCTTTCCCCTTCTCCCTTGTCCTTTATCATCTCTGTCTTTTTCTTCATTCTGTTTTTGTCTCTTATTCTCTGTCCTTTGTCTAGCTGGTGCAAATAAATCTACTTTGTGCTGAGAACTTGGTTTTGGAAGTCCTGATCTGATACAGATACTTTCAGAAGCAAAGGAGGGAAGAAAGAAAGAAAGAAAGAAAGAAAGAAAGAAAGAAAGAAAG
>JADRCD010145149.1:0-10630 GCA_019843815.1 Montemys delectorum
ATACTTCATGCATTGGGCCACTTTGACTCTCCTAGACAGATATTACTAATACTCTCCCACTTCTGATGCCTTGTTTTCCTGTTTTGGCTTTTTGTGTTGTTTCTTGTGACGTTTGTTTGTTTGCTCGTTCGCTTTTGTAAAGGAGGGGGCTTCATCTACCTTTCCCTTCAAAAGCCTCTGGAAGACACGCTGGGAGAGATGCTGCTGAGGGAACCTACAGGAAAGCGTTCCTGTCCCTACGTTGTATAAAGTGCATCAGACGAGTAAGTTTGCTGTTGCTTCCCTGTTGAACTCTGTACCAGATACTAACCGTGGCTTAAAATACGCACACATCTAAATTAAGTCATTATTATTATTTTTTTTTTCTGTTAAACCTGAAAGAAAAAAGTAAGAGATTTTACCATAAGGGAAGCATCATGTGAAGGCAGGGGGGTATTTCTGATATAAAAAATGTGATAAATATTATTTTTTATTTAATCAGGTTTAAAAATTTTCATTTAATTGTTGATATAACTTTGTGAAATTCAGTAAGAATTTCCATGAGTGCTTTTCTCATCTCCCTCCACAATCCCCCACCTTATTAAGACTAGGGAAAAAGGAGCCAGGCCTGCCTTAGGGAGGAAGAATCATCTAGGAGTTGAGAAGGGGGCCTGAAACACATAGGTCTTCTCAGAGAACACAGGGACCCATCCTGTCAAACATACTTTTATTTTACCTGGTTGACTTCTTTCTATCATCTAGGATGGTCTGGCTGATAATGCCAGTTCTCTTTGAATAGGTTTAGAGATCAACAACTCCTCACACCTCAGACAAATCACCAAAGTTACTGTTTTCTGGAAAAAAAAAGAAAGTAAAAAAAGAAAATAAAGCCAATTTAAACAAAATTATCTGTGCCATCCCAGCACCTCCCTAAGAAGACCTAGAAGAGGCAACCAGGAGAGAGGCACGCTTAGGCAGCAACCACTCTGAAAACAGTTCTTTGTTAAGAGGAGTTCACAGTGTGTGTGTGTCTGTGTGTGTGTGTGTGTGTGTGTGTGTGTGTGTGTGTGTGTATGTGGCTGTATGTGAGGCTGTGTCTAAGGCTGTGTGAGGCTATGTGTGAGACTGAATGTGAGGATGTGTATGAGGCTGTGTGTGAGGCTGTGTGTGAGGCTGTGTGTGAAGATGCATGTAAAGGGGTTATGTGGAGGACATATGTGGAAGATATGGAATGGTTAGATTTGGCTTGGTTATTTCTTCAAGCAAGCTACCAATGAAGGTCTCCCTATGTGAGGCCCTAACATGCCAGTAATACCTATTACAACAACCTAGCTCGGAACATAATCGGT
Organism: Montemys delectorum; assembly: GCA_019843815.1. Classification (NCBI taxonomy): domain Eukaryota; kingdom Metazoa; phylum Chordata; class Mammalia; order Rodentia; family Muridae; genus Montemys; species Montemys delectorum. Next base: position 1,329 of record JADRCD010145149.1, read on the forward strand.
TAGACAGCTTTTCTAGTCTTTCCTTTCCCCCTCCCTCTCCCCCTAGCCCCTCTTCCTCCTTTCCTCCCTTTCCTCCTTCCTTTGTTTCTTAGTTATATTCTTATCATATCAAGAACTACATGGATATCCCACGATGATATTACACTGCACAGTATTTATTTGTAGAATGTAGCTTATATAATATTTTTAAATGTCCTGAGATTCAGAAGAAAAACAAAAATTCAGTTCTTTGTGAGTAGTCTGTGGTTTCTTTTGGTGTCATCTGCTGTGTCATCTCCTCAATCGAAGTCGGCAACCCCAGGCCTAGAGATTTAGCATTTACTGTATGTGGACTGAACAATTGCTAGAGGTGCCAGGCAGCTCCCTTCTGGGAAATGCACTGACCCTGTGACTTGTCGGCGGGAATGTTACCTCAAGCTCTTCTTTGTGGGTGCTTCTCAGTGCTGAGAACATGAAAAGAAGAGCACTTAGCCACCTTGTCTATGAATTCTCACAGTGCAAAGTCCACATCTGGGTAAGTTCTCCAAAGTCGGGTACTACACTGGTCACAGTGCAACAGAGTTACAAAGAATAGAACTGAGCACAAGTCACCCTTCAAGTGGGACATTCTCTACTGCATTCAAAGGAAGCCAGCTCAACCTGCATGCTCGCTTAGAGTTCTTAACAAGTCCCTGTAGCTGATGCAATAGTAAAAAAAAAAAAAAATCATCCTAAAGATGTTAAGAACTGTGATTTTGAAAATACAAAGTAAAATAAATGTAACGTGCATAATTGTAGTACCTCTCTGATTTTGCTTTTGCCTTTTTAATTACTGAAAATAGATTGCATGGCTTCATGAATGGTGGGCAAGTACTCCACTACTGAGCTATCCCTCTAACCTCTGCTCCTCACTGAATGCTTGGAACAAAACTTCCTGTGCAATCACATTGGGATTAAAAACAAGACAAAAAACAAATTGCATATATCAGGGTGTCTTAGGATTCTCCAGGAATGTTATCTAGCAACATCACTACTCTGGAGGCCTAACTGGTCCTAATTTTTAAACATATCTGGGATGTTACTAAGGGTTTGAGTATATGTTGTATCACTTAGGAATTAACGAGAGAGCTAGATAGTTAATGAAGAAAACAATACCTATTTATTTGATGCCATCTTCCAGGACCTTTTTAGTGATACTTCACAAATTATAAAAGCTCTTTTGGGAATATCTAAACAAAAACCAGCTGAAAAATTTTCCAATCTCACAGAAATAACTGAACTTGAGACATTATACAACAGATACTAAAAGTCAGCTCGCTGTGCATGGCTGTTATTTTGAGCAGTAGGAGACTCAACTATTGCTGAACTTCTCCTTCCCCTCAAGCCTGTATTCATGTTGCTTGTTTGGAGGGCTCCTGGGTGCTTCTCTGATTAGAAGTGAAGAATACAGTTATTGAAACAGTGTTGCAGCCCTATGTTTGGCTTTCAAAGTTCTATATTCCTGGAATATCACAACACTTCTGAAAATACATAAAGCATTTTTGTTATGCTTAGCGTGAACCATGCCATAGTTCCATTTGGGGAATTTATTTTGATGGAAATAGCTCATTAGACCAAAAAATGCTTATTTTGTTTTCATTGCATTTTTTAAAAAAAGAATCTGTACAATTTTGCATAGCAGGTACAGTTAAAAGCTCAGTGTAGCAAGACTTTAGCTGTTTTCTCTTGCCTTTCAGAAACAATAACAGAAAGTGTAATTTATATAACATATGCCATAATTTGCTCAAATATGAACACATATGAATTTGCATCCACCTGTATTAATTATATTAGAATTTATAGTAATTTATAATGCATTAGAAGGTTATTTTTTGAAGAGAACTTATCCAAAGCCAATGGCAACCCAGGCTCGTTTATAGTAATGCAGTAACTGCATGAGGACTTGATTTGTTTTGAATTCTAATCATATAATTGAAAAATAACACTTAACATTCCTCCAACCATGACGAACTCATTAGAAAGCTTTTTATTTGTTATTTTACAGTATTCAAAATAATTATGTTTTGAACAAAATTTTAGCCATTATTTTCTTTACTAGTTTATAAAGTAACAAAGGTAGAGTTGTGCCCAAATTAACTAGAAATCATTGAATTATACTGGATCCAGGATCCTGTTTAAGAGTTATCACTAGTTGAAAACTTGTATAATATTGTGCTCAAAAATTAATAGTTGGGCATTTCCCTTTGTATAAAAGAAGAAAACCCAGCTTTTTAAACATGCTGTTAAGGATGGTGAATTCTCTGTTCAACAGAAATGGATGAATTTTATATCTTTTTAGCAATTTTCTCTTACTTTACCCAGCTGTATTAAATGTCATTATGGTTGTTTAGCAAAGTGAGAGCCATGGTGCTTTGAATGCCCATCTGATCCAACTATAGTCCTTGTCTGCAAAATCTGTAGTGTCACCAAAATCAGGTATTCAGATGGGACTTCATTCAAGGAAAACAAAAGCAGCATTGATGAGCCCATTTGGCTAATAATTCTGCTTGTCACTATTATCTCTTTTTGGGGTTCCCACATGCTTGTCCATAAATAACAAAAGATACATTTTACTACTGCCTCATACTACTGCACCTTTTGAACATGCAGAACTCTCTGTGTCAGTAGATCTAGAAGTAGAAATATAGTTGCATCTTCTTGTTTCCCACTAAAGACTTCCTGCTCTGTGAGTGACTGGTTGAACAACCTGTCTCTCTTGAGACCTTCCTTTGAGTCAGACCTTTAGTTTATCCTTTAGTCCATGCTGTCTTCTGATAGAGAGAAGGTGCAGTTAGCCATTTTGATGATGGATAATTTTGAGGGGGTCCCCATTAAGGGAGAATATTTATACATTCAAATAACATGGCAGAACCACTTTGGTTCTATTCATGTCTATTGAAATGACAAAGCCACACCACATAATAATTTCATTCCCTGGGCCAAGCATATTCTAACCACTACAAAAATTTGACCATCTCTATAGAATCTATACACAATATTTTGATGCATAGGAGTTGTTACGATTGAAGAGAGCTAAAGCACAGTGAATAATTTCTGCTTAGTAGAATACTTTGCATGGTAGAGTGAATTCCAAGGCATACACTTTCATGCAGTTATTTGGAAATCAGGGGTTTCAAGGTACACTTTTTCAAGTAAGGTCAATCAAGAAAATCAGGTATTGAATCCAAAAAAGCAAGTCATTTTCTGACAACTTTGAGAGATACTACTAGTTATAGCCAATATTCTGAAAAAAAAAATCTCAACCTTCTTGAGGCCACTCATGATTTCTAGAGTGAGAACAAATGTCCCCTAATTTCAAACATCATGTTATAAAGGAAGAAGAACAATTTACATAAAATAATACACAGAAAGCCAATTAGCAGACAGCTCTTTTGCTGAAAGCCAATTTGGCAAATGACCAATTTCCTTAAAGCTAATTTGCTAAAAATCAATTTAGTGAATGACCTATTCTGTAGATTATCGGGTATCAAAATAAGTTTGGGTTCTTCCATTGTTTCTACCTCTACCAAGATGCATTGTTAAGTTATCTTTGCCTCAGGTCAGGCTTTGGGTCTAGTTGCAAGCATCCAAAACTGTACCAAGGCTTGTTTTCAGTTGTCTTATACCTTGTAGGGTTTATGTCTCCCATTTTGGAAAAAAAAGCAAGCTGAGGTTTACACAGGTTGATTCCCATGGTTATTTAGGTCAGTTAGTTCCCAGTATGATACATATACAGTTTTCTCTGGCTGTGGAGAGTCAATGCCTGTGGCCATTATGCAGTTAGTTATGGGTATGCTTCTTCCTTCTGTACCAGAGAAGAATTAGTTAAGGCAAAAGAAGATCTTAATGAGCATAGTTTTCCATGAGAACAAGAAAACGAAGGATTGGAGCATGTCAAATTAACAAAATGAGGGATTCAGACCGATTAAATACTCAAAAGATTTGTATTTACAATACATTGAAAGATATATCTAAACATGGTAACATGAAAATATACAATTCTGCATCTATAAGATAACAACAGAGCTTTCTTATTTGATATAGACTGAATCCAAACTGTGCTGAACTTCAAGTCATCGTTTTGATATGGGTAGCACTCAGAATTTACTTGGAATCAAGGCCAAAAAATATATTCCAGACATGGAAGAATCTTTGGAAGTTATACATCTATTTCATGAACTGTATCAGTCGTTCATCAGAAATAAACTTTGGAATGGAATGATTGGGTAGAAAGACTGAGTTCACTACTTAACTAATCTGTTGTCAGAAGGCAATCCTATAACACATGAGGGAGGACTGTCCCTGCTTGCAGAGGAGGAGCTGACGGTACGTTTCAGCTACAGACACGCACAGGAAAGTGAGGCCACAGTGCTACAGAATTGATGTGCTGAAGCTTGCGGTCAGGTTCAGTCACTGAGTGTCAAATACTTTATGGTCGATGTAATGGCTATTCTTCTTTGTCAACTTGACTATATCTGTCAATCCAGATATAGTCCAACTACAATCCAGAATTGGAGGGCTCACCCACGATCCAGATCTAGAGGTGGGAGAAGAGTTTCTTACCTGGATCTTGGCATGGAGACCTTGACGCGTAGTGACTGTGAGGAGCTTAGGCACAGACAAGGTAGTATACACCTTTAATCCCAGGAGACTATGGCAAGGAGATCTTTAAATTCAAGGACAATATGGGATAAAACAAATCCCAGATCCAGATGGGACATATCTTTAATCTGGGCCAAATCTTCTGCTGGAGACCTACATGAGGACACTGGAAGAAGGAAGCTTTGCTCTTTTTTGATGCTTACATTTACTTGCTAGAATGTCTTTTGGCAAGCTAAAACAACTAGTCTTGTGGGACTGAGCAATTACTAGATGCTTAGACTTCTAATTCACAGCTGACCATTGTTGGGGGAGTTTGACTACAGACTGTAAGTCATCATAATAAATCCCCTCAATATAGAAAGACATTCCATACATTCTGTGACTCTAGAGAGCCCTGATTGATACAGTCAGTTACTCATAAACAAGGATGGGAGGTAGAGATTAAGTCAGGGTCTTTCTTGAATTTACCTAGGGTCATGCTTTCTAAAACTTGCAATTATATGCACTTTAAAGCAATTTCTTTCTCTCCAGTTTTTCCTTTGGATTTTCCATGGATATTGTTATAGACAACTATATCGCTCTTACTTTCATTTTGTTAGGTGGGAATTCCATAGGCTCTTAAGTAACTCAACTAAAGTCAAGAATAGAGTTAATGATGTGGGTTCATTAAATAAGGTTAAATTTTACTTTTGTCATGCAATTAGAATATATAAGGAATCAAAGACATCAACTTTTACAATATCTTGAATGCTCTTCAGAACATATAATGACATGTTCTGTCTCTTACTCTTATAATTAAAAGTTTAATTGAATTTACCTTAAGTTTCAATATTCAAGGGAAATTTCTTATTAATTTTTACTGTACTTGCAAATTTCCCAATGTATATAAACTTTTCCCAACTTTAGATGAAAGCATTTTAATTTTTGTTCCGATTTCTTTCTCCAGGTGACTACTTCCTTAAAGTCTTTATGTATAAGATATAGGGTATGCTCACAAATGCAGCTGGCTTCTATACAGGTGATTGCTGCTTAGGCATTTCCTTAAATTATTCCCACTAGTGTATGTGTTTCACAACTACACAGATTGTTTAAATGCTTTCACTGTCAAGGCTCTCTCATTCACTATTCTACTTAGTTTCCTTTATTTCATCTCGGCCTTCTACTGTACAACATGTATTTATTATTGGGACTCACTGGCTTTTAAAAATATATTAAGAAAGTTTAAATAGAGCACACCCAAGATCATACACTCAGAGGCGAGGAGGACACAACATCTGTCCCAAACTGGGAGTAACTAGGACCATTGGGACCCAGGCACACAGGAATCCACCAGTTCAGTAGCATGGGTTCCTTCCTGGTTGTCTGGGTCGGTGCCCTGAGCAGACCTTTGGTGCAAGTTCTGTAGTGAGTCCCATAATGCCCAGAGGAAGCTCTACTCCCAGGCACTCTAACGGGCCCAGGATCGCAGGATCACAGAATCACAGGATCACAGAAGCAGCTTGACTCTGAGGAGTTCTGACACAACCAGAATCACAGGAAGGACAGGCTCCAGTCAGATTTAGCCAGGGCAGGTAGCACTAGAGATAACCAGATGGTGGGGGTCAAGTGTAAGAATATAAGCAACGTAAACCAAGGTTATTTGGCATCATCAGAAGCCAATTCTCCCACTATAGCAAGTCCTGGACACACCATCACACTAGAAAAGCAAGATTCAGATCTAAAATCACTTCTCATGATGATGATAGAGGATTTTAAGAAGGACATAAATAATTCCCTCAAAGAAATACAGGAGAACACAGGTAAACAGCTAGAAGCCCTTAAAGAGGAAACACAAAAATCCCTTAAAGAACTATAGGAAACCACAAATAGGTAAAGTAAATGAACAAAACCACTCAGGGTCTAAAAATGGAAATAGAAAGAATAAAAAAATCACAAAGGGAGACAACCTTGGAGTTAGAAAACCTAGGAAAGCAATCAGGAATCATAGATGTAAGCATCACCAACAGAATATAAGAGATAGAAGAGAGAATCTCAGGTGCAGAAGATACCATAGAAAACATTGAAACAACAGTCAAAGAAAATGCAAAAAGCAAAAAGATCCTAACCCAAAACATCCAGGAAATCCAGGACACAATGAGAAGACCAAACCTAAAGATAATAGGTATAGAAGAGAGTGAAGGTTCCCAATGTAAATATTGGGCCAGTAAATATCTTCAACAAAATTATAGAAGAAAACTTCCCTAATCTAAGGAAAGAGATACTCATGAACATACAAGAAGCCTACAGAACTCCAAATAGACTGGACCAGAAAAGAAATTCCTCCCATCACATAACAATCAAAACACCAAAAGTACTAAACAAAGAAATAATTTTAAAAGATGTAAGGGGAAAAGGTCAAGTAACATACAAAGGCAGGCCTATCAGAATTACACCAGACTTCTCACCAGAGACTATGAAAGCTAGATCCTGGGAATATGCCATTTAGACCCTAAGAGAACAAAAATTCCAGCCAAAGCTACTATGCCCAGCAAAACTCTCAATTTCCATGACAAAACCAAATTTACACAATATCTTTTTACAAGTCCAGCCCTACAAAGGATAATAGATAGAAAACACCAACATAAGGAGCAAAACTACACCCTAGAGGAAGCAAGAAAGTAATCTGTTACCTTCCCTCTTCACTTCAGTCATCGAACTTCTGGCAGCCTCTGCTTAGGGGCTATCATCTGGGAGCTAAGACAGATGCTCTCTGTTGACTGTTGGTTTGTCTTTGAAGAAGCCACCTGAGTATGCCCATCACCTGAGTATGCCCATGGCCTGAGCATGCCCCTCACCTGAACACGCCCACTGCCTGAAGAGCCTCTGAACCTGGGGACTTTGGCACCTGAACTTTCTTTACAATATAATCTAGAGACTTGGTTTCGGTTTCTTTTGTAACTATAAAAACCCTGGCTTATTCTAAGTAAAGTTGGAGCCTTGATTGGGACTCAACTTGGCTTCGTGTTTTCTCTTTGCATTTCAAACCCTTTACTTCAGGTCCTTTATTTTCTCCTGGCTGAGAAGAACCCAGTGTGTGAAACTGCGGACAGTTTCAGATGGCACCTTAACATGGACTCCTGGTATGGAGGATGCTGTCAGAGCAGAGCTCTGCCTAAAAATTCAGAAGGTAAGGATAAAAGGTCGTACACCATTCTGCACGGAAGGTAATTTTGATGCTAGCACTAGCCTTATTTTTATATTGTAGAAGTATTGTCGTGTAAGAAGGGTACGGGGGCGGGGGGGGGGCTAGGTTGGATTGGCGCTGACCCGGCTTTTTAATTCACCTAGGGGTGTGACAGTAAGTATGGATTTGAATGAGTCAAAAGCAGCGATGATACAGAGTATAAATAAGTTGCTTCAGGCAAGAGAAATCAGGGTGGAAAAAAAATGCATTGAAAAGCATGAAGGAAATGCGAGGCAGATTGAGTATCCTGTTGGAATATATGCACAAATTGCGATGGCAGGGAGACAAGCTTGGATTAAATTACCTACAAAAGGTGAAATAAATGGAAGTTTAGCTGCTATCCGACAAGGCCCAGAGGAGCTTTTTCAAAATTTTGTGGCCAGGTTGCAGCAAGCTGCGAGCAGAATTCTTGGGGATTCCCATATGGACAGTCTATTTATTACACAATTAGCTTATGAGAACACTAATGCAGCGTGTAAGGTTCCTATTCAGCCACACAAGGGTAGGATGGATTTATCTGGATATATTCGCCTTTGTGCAGATATTGGACCTTCTTATAATCAAGGACAGGCAATAGCAGTTGCATTGCAGGGAACTACGGTTCAAGAGATTCTGATGCAAAGACAGGAGAATAAAGGATGTTTTAAATGTGGTAGTATGAATCATTTTAAATATGATTGCCCTAAGAAATTAGGAGCCACAAACAGGCAGCAGTCAGGTGTTGCTCCGAAAATCTGTCCTCATTGTAGGAAAGGAAAGCATTGGGCCAGAGACTGTAGATTTAAAAAAGGCTTTCAAGACAATTCCTTGTCGGGAAACGAGTGGAGGGGGCAGCCCCAGTCCCCCTTCCTAAAACAACAGGCAGCTTATGGGGCCATGAGGCTGCCACCCAGCCAAGGAAATCAGTCTTTGAACTTTTCAGGGCAATCCCAGGAAGTGCAGGATTGGACCTCTGTTCCACCTGTCACACAGTATTAACCCCAGAAATGGGAGTTCAAATTCTGCCTACTGAAGTTTTTGGCCTTTGCCCACAGAGACTCGGGGGTTGCTTATAGGGAGAAGTAGCTCAATTGTGAAAGGATTGCAGATGTATCCAGGTGTTATTTATGGTGATTATCAGGGAGAGATTAAGATTATGGCTGCTTTACCTCATGGTATTATTACAGTACCTGCTAATCAGAGAATTGCTCAGCTTATTTTAATTCCTTTGTATCCAATACTTTCTAATTTTGTTAAAAAGGAAAGAGGACAGACTTGTTTTGGTTCTTCTGATGTATACTGAGTACAATCTATCACTAGCAAAAGACCTAATCTTAAATTATTGAAGGGAAAAGTTTTGAAGGTTTAATAGATACTGGAGCTGTTGTGACTATCATCAGAGGAAAAGACTGGCCCTCAACTTGGGCTTTGTCTGAGACAATAACTCATCTCCAAGGAATTGGTTATGCCAATAACCCAA
>JADRCD010145152.1:0-21949 GCA_019843815.1 Montemys delectorum
TCTGTCTGTCTGTCTGTCTGTCTGTCTGTAATTGTCTGTCTGTATGTATGTAATAGGCTCTAGTGAATGTGTTAAATGAATGGAGGAAATGAGAGTAGATTTGAGAAAGGTTAGGTAGTTCACATAAGGTCAGCCCAGCAGCTCGAGTGAGGTCTGTTCAGTTTCCTCGTCTGTACGTCTGCAGTAACATTTGGTAAATTGGCCTGGGTCTTAGCAGTCAGTACAACCTTTCAGGATCTATCATAGTGCCTGTCACACACACAGTGTAGAAAGACAGGACAGAGGAAGACCAGAAGATCCTCTTGGCTAGAGTGACTGACTCTTCCTACTTCCCACAGCTCTGTGCCCCATCTCTGCACAGTGATTGGGGCAAAATGACCATGCCCTACTTGGTGTTTGTAGACTTGGCCCTACAGAAACATGAGTGCGTCAAGTCAAGAGGTTATCTTAACACCTATTAGCACCATTCATCTAGGAGGTGTTAGATACCTGCTGACAGAAATTGGATCAAGCCACAGTCCTGGACTGTGAAACTCTCTTTGATTTCCTAGAGCCTTTTCAGACCATATGGGTCTTTACAGGTAGGAGTACCTGGTTGGAGGAAATCAGCACAGAGTAGGGAGTTAAAAGTGAGGACAGGGGCTGGGAACAGAGAAACACAGGAGATCTTCACTAATGCCACGATTTTGTTAGTAATTTAGAAGCCACAAGCAAAACAAACAGTTAGTTGCCAAGATGGCATAGCAGAATGTTCTAGTCTGCCTCCACACTAACAGTTACTAGTGAGCTTATTCAACTGGAGGCAGGCCTTGGGGTCTGCAGTCCAGAGGTTGACATCAGTGCTTACAGGAGCAACAGACGCTGTGCCGCCAAGAACTCATCTCACCTTGCAACCTGTCTTATTAAAGCAGACTGGGGGTCATGTGTACAAGGACTCCTGTGGGTGATGAGACATTGCTTTGCTTGTATTCTGTGTTTGGGAAGCAGTGAGGGCTGAATCCGTTACAGCTTAGCTGGCTCGGCGCTACTTCTTAGAACAACCCATTCTAGTATTCTCTTATGTTAAAAACAAATAAAACTGAGGTGACAGAACAAAACCCGTTACCTGAAGGAATGAAATGATGTGATATGAGTCCCAGCATATTCTAGAATACCACCTTGGAGCCATGTAGCCCTTGGCAGTGACTTAGAGTTTAGAAGTTGCTCCCATTGTGTAAACTCTGCAGACTCCAGGAGCATTTTTGGAGGTGGGAAATGGGGTGGGGGTCCTTCTGCTCTTAGAGTGGCCATCCACCTGACATTCCCTGAAAAGCTACTAAATAGACGCCATAGTTGAAAATGGCAAGTATGAACATGTCTTCCAGAGGTCACTATCCTCGGGAGCTGCTGAAGGCATCCAGAGCGTGGGGTGAAGCAGCCAAGGATGAGAATACTATCCTGAAAATCAGGGCCGAGGAGAGTGGCAGCCCTCCAGGTGTCTCCTGGGTGAAACCCCTGGACCAGTAGCATAGCTCATGAGGTTGGTGGATGGGAATTCTGAGAAAGCCGGTTGGTAGAGTATAGGAGCTGACTGGGGAGCAGAGAATGAGCTGGGCTTGGTGGGTGCTCTTTCCCAGGCTATGGTGTCTTCTTTGTGCCCTGCAGAGGGCACCCTTTACCCCGAGGAATGTAAGTTCGCTGTGCTTTCATTTCCCTGACTTTAAATGGGGCTGTTACTTACTTCAAGGGTTGATGTGCTTACATGAGACTTCTCAAAGGAAGCATCTACCAAGGTGCCTGGAATTTAGAAGCCACTCAGTATAGTAATAAGTCTTCATCTGCTAAAGCAGAACACACCCTCAGACCCTTGTCTCGGATCTGAAATTTACTAGAGAGGGGGAAAGGCCAACACATTGTGCAGACAACACTTCTAATCTCTTCCTACCCACTGAGAGTGGAGATTTAGAATGCTAAAAATTAGTCCCTGGAAGATGATCCTATTTGCAAATGCAGTGTTTATGAGCAAGTGAAACACAATATGACTAGTCAGCTGAGAGCTAGGGTCTTTTCTTAGTTGGCATGTAGACTCCCAGGTCTGAAGTTAAGTAATTCCATTACTGTTGATAAATGAACTGTGGGGTTTCCTGGGTAAGGTAATGGGGCCAGAGACCAACACCAAGTGTCAACCTTCTCTGAACCTGTATTATCTCTCATTATCTCTAGAGCTTGATAATAAACAATGTCTATTGACATGTTACGGCTGCACCACACAGGTGATATGGGCAGCCTGTTCCATTGAAAGGAGAGTTAATGGAAGTGAGATTTCTCTGATGAAAACTGTTCAAGCAAAGTGCATTGTTACTGTCTTGATGGATTGTGGGTCTTCTCTTACCAGGAGCTACAGGAGAACTTTAGAGTGACTTTAACTTGAGAATCCTTGTACAGGTTCTCAATTGGGATGGGGTGAGTGGGGAATATTGTAATCTAAACCCAGGTCACTCCTCCAACCCCTGAGAGACAGGAGGATTGCTGCAGATTTGAAGCCAGCTTGGTCTACAGCAAGTTCTGGGCCCACAATAGATACTTAGTGAGATTCCATCTCAAAAACAGAGCAGCATTGTACATAGTAGAAAAGGATTTCCTGGGGGAGAGGGCACATTCACATTCAAATACACCTCAGAGCAGTCCCCAAGCCATGAGGTAAGTACTTAGCACCTTTACATTTTGTTCCCTTTGTCTTCAACTGTAGACACATTTGATAAGATTCCTGGTGTGAACAGTGTGGGTCAGCTCATGTTTGCTCATGGCTGAGAAGTTAAAGGCAGCTTCCTTTAAAAACAGGCAAAAATGAGCTACACAGGTCCTGCTGCTTTGGGGACAATCCTTCCCAATTTAAAGTTCAGAACTCTGCTCATTTCTGGTACAGGTTCTCCCTTGCTGCACATAAAGCCCATGGTGGTCTTCCCGCCCTTTCTCCTGAAGCTGAGCTAGCAGAAGTTTAGCTTCTGTTCTCCAAAAGCCTACTCGAACAGCAGGCTCGATGGTGTATTCTCGGAGTACTAGCACTTGGGAGGCTGAGGTAGGATAACCAGCTTGAAGCCAGCTTGGGCTACTGGGCTACACAGGCAGGCCCACCTTAGAGACTGGGAGGAGGAGACCTACTTTAGATGTGGGTCTGTGCATCTTCCTTGCTCCCTGTCGAAACCTGTGATTTTTGTTGATGTTCTTTTTTTCTCTCCTTAATGACATCCTCTAAAGCCCAGGCCTGTGTACACACTCTTCCTCAGCTCCTTCTCCAACCTGTGTCTCCATACGTTTTTCTTTTCTTCTGAATTCCCATGCAGCCCTTAAGGAATCCAGCCTGTAACCTACGGCTGACTCTGCACTAGGCGGAAGGAGGTAGGGACAATGCCGTGTGTGCTTCCATCCCAGCTCCCTGGAGCAGGGTGGGTAGGCTCGGCTTCCCAGTACTTTGTAGTCTGTAGCCTGTAACTTCCTGCCTCCTGCCAGTCGTTGTTACAGAGCAGAGTGCAAAATGAAAGGGAAGGAACATGGGTGCTGTTTGGAGATCTCATTTTCAAACGTGAAAGTCTTTGATAAAGCTGCTGAACTTACTCAGTTAAGCAGAATTAACTCAAGCAATGAGAACAGCAAGTGTGTGGTAGGTTTTCAAAGGTTCAGGAATCAACAAAATGATTGAGTGTAAAAATTGATGTGGCCTTTAAACGTCCTTGTCTGTTTATTTTGGCTTTTTGAGACAGGGTCCTAAGTAGCCCAGACTGACCTTGAACTCACTACGTACCCAAGTCTAGCCTTGAAATCATGATCCTCCTGCCTCCACTCGTCTAAGTGCTGGGATTAGAAGTGTGCACACCACTCTCAGCTGAAAGTACATAGTTCCTCACCCTTCTACAATCAGTTGGGAGGAGGCAATATAGGTGTGCCTTCCATCTGAATGAGATTCCAGTGTTGGCGCCAGTGTGACCATTATACCTCCCAGGTACCTAGAGTTCGGAGAACTTAAGCTACATCTCAGACTAACTACATCAGGTTCCTGCCCAGCAAGATAGTGAGTTCTGTGTCCTAGCTCTCTAGGTTCTCTAACTGGCATGTTAGAGCTGGAAATTTAAAAAAGGCTTTCTTGTTTGACTGGCTTTCTTTTTTTTCTTCCCTCCCTCCTTCCTTGTTTAATTTTTAAGACAGGGTCTCTCTATTCAGTAGCTCTGGCTGTGGCTATCCTAGAACTTGCTGGGTATGTAGACCAGGCAGGGTTTGAACTCACAGAAACACACCTGCCTCTGCCTCTCAAGTGCTGGAACTAAAGGTGTGTGCCACCACTCCCAGCTTGAATTTCATTCTAAATTTTGTTCTGCTTGGTTTTGTTTTGGGGGTGTATTGATGGAGTTCAGTCAGAAGTTGTTTTTCTGCTTCCCTTTATTACATGCCCCTTTGGATTTCTAAGTGAGTTCACTTTTTGTTTTTCTGACACATCTCTGGATTAAGTGTTTCTTTGCATAATTCCAAAATATTAAATTTCATTTAGTAGTCTTTGGACTTTCTTTTCTTTCTTTCTTTCTTTCTTTCTTCCTTCCTTCCTTCCTTCCTTCCTTCCTTCCTTCCTTCCTTCCTTTTTTCCCCATCTTCATTTTTTTAAATTCTGCTCAGATGTGGCAATCTGTGTTTTGGTTTTTTGTTTGTTTGTTTGTTTGGTTGGTTGGTTTGGTTTTGGGGTGGTTTTTTTTGTTTTTTTGTTTTTTGCTCTTTATAAAGGAATTTCTAAAGTTTTGTCTTGTTGATGTAATCACTTTAAATGTTTCCATGATAAAATCTGGCTCATGTGAAGGATTACCCAGACGGAAAATCCTGCTGTCCCTTTGTATGCCAAAGCAGATTCTACTGATAGGGAGAGATGCCTGAGTGTTTTTGCCCTGGTCAGTAAGCCCTTTGTCCTTCTGCACATGGACAGTGATGTGAGTTTAAGGTCATTCCAGTAGATAAAGTACTGCATAGACAACACTGTAAAATGGTACTAAAATAGGCTTTGACTCATCCATTCATCTGTCAGGATTGTTTTTCTACAGCTGCTGTGTTTAGAGAGGGGGAACTGGATGGTAAGAACCTCCGATTCTCTGCCCTTAGTTATCCAACCTTATCCTCTGACTCCAGGATCCTAAGCTTCAACCCTACTTTAGGGATGATTCTCGACTCAGACCTGGACAACTCAAGGTATTCCTTGCATCATCATGGTAATGGGTTTAAAGACAGTCTGTCATGCACTGTTCCCTGTGGGACTCAGACTTGCACCATTAGAAATGGTGCCAGGCTCAGTTAAGGAAGATGGCAAGTTCAGGAGCCTTGCTTCCTCCTGCCCAGGAAGGCCACAGAGAGGGAAGAGAGAAGGATTCCGTGAGAGCCCCCAAAAGTGCTTGTCAGGGCAGCTTTGACTGTGCCTTCCTAGGGGGTTACCCCCTAACTTAGGCCAGACTTAACCATGAATTTTTTTCCTCATGGCATTATATGAGTTTCCTGGTTTTTGTTTTCTTGTTAAATATTGTCACTTAAAAATGTAGAGAATCTGGAGTAATTTGAAACTGGGAAAGAAATGAAAAACAGAGTAGGAGTTACAGTATTCTGACCTCTAGAGGAGGTCACCACGACAGTCACCTTCAAAGTTGTCATTCTGACTTGGGTGGGCACTGTATGGAGGTTAGTATGGACCAAATTGTGTTCCCTCAAATTCACACGTTGGCTCCCTAGTCAGCTAGACTGACTGTATTTGGACCTTTAAGAACGTAAGGGTATTGCTGTGTATGGATGGAGCCCTAGTCTACCATGACTAGGTGAGAAGAGGACAATAGACCAGTCATGGACAGAGAAGAGGCATGTGAGGATCCAGGGGAGGTGGCTGCCCACCTGCCAGGGACACTGATGTTCAGAGAAAGTTGCCTTGTGGTGATATGAGACTGTCCCCAAACCAAGGCTTCGAGGTACAGCTGCAGTATAAACAGCTACAGGACAGGGATTATAACCCAGGCCAGAAAGACCTTTCTAGCAGAAACCCTCACTCTGCTTGAGGTCTGCCTTCCCTCCTGTTCCCCCAGAGTCCTCACACTCTAGGACTACTCTGTTCCACCTGCTTCTGTGCTTACCACAGCCTGTGTCTGCCCTCACTTGTGAATGATGAGCTGCCGCTTGGGGCTTGTCGTGGGAGGCGTCGGAGGAGATGACGTGCAGCACGTGTATCAGGTCCCCAGAGGTGTTTTCGCAGAAAGCACTGGCAAAGTGAAGAGTCTCAGAACAGCAAGAACAATGCTCTGCAGATTCTGACTTGAGAACAGCCTTGACTTCACTTCCTTGCAGTAGAAGCGTCAGCCTCCCGAGGGACTTCCCCTGTGCACTTTCCCAGGCACTCTGTGTGGTTCATGACGCATTTTGTTCACTCAGAGTTAGATGGTGGTGATACTAAAGCGTGTACTTCTGTTGACTCCGCCCAGATCTGTATTTTAAAACACTGCTTAATTAATGCCATGTTCTGTAAGCTAGAAATTGATGGCAGTTGATGAAATGAACCTATGAAGGGCCAAAGCCTGGCCATGGTCAGCAGGGTAGTCACAGAACAGGACTAGAACTTTCTTCTGGTTCTGCTGCGGTGATAGCTTCTGCCTTTGCCCTCCATCTTGGGTGGGATGGCACGGGTGCACTTGCAGTATAAACAGGTGGGTGCTGCTACGGCCGCAGGAAGAAGCGTCAGTAACGAGTTCTGCCATTCAGAACAACACAAAAAGCTCCGCCCTGACCGCACACTGTAGACTGGAGGAAAAGGAACACCTAAAATCTTAACAAGTTACCAGAATTGCTAAACTTGAACAAAGCAAATGCACCATGTTTGAGCCACCGAATTTCCTGCCCCTATCTGGGCAGAACTCTCTAGGGCTGTAGATTCTCTGACCTACAGCCAAAGAGCAGAAGGCATGGCCTGAGCTGTCTGTCAGGTGAGATGGACCTTCACCTCCTCTCATTTTGAGTGCCATGGAGTTCCAGCTGGCAGGGCTCTTTGTCCCAGTTAGGACTGCTGTCATAGCCTGGTAGGCACGACTGGCCCTGCTTCCACGGTGCTTATCCTTGGCTACCTTAATGCCACTCCCCAACACCTATCCTGGCAGGGTCTCCTTGTTTAGCCCAGGCTGGCCTAGAGCTCCAGATCACTGCCTCAGCCTCCTGAGTACCAAGTAGCAAGTACCGCCAAGTGTCTATTCCTGGCCACAGACTAAGGGAGGGAGAGTTTTTAGTACCTGGGAATAGAATCCAGAGAGAAAGTCGTGGCCCCAGGTCACACTGTATCCAGTCAGGAAGCCAAGAGTGAGAACACTGCTGCTCAGCTAGTTCTCCCTTTTTGTTTAAAGTCTAAGAACGCAGTCCAGGGAATGCTGCTGAGTTCAGAGTGTGTCTAACCCCCAGTTGGCCCCATTAAAGTAATCCCTCTGGCTTTGCGAGATGCTTGTCTTCCTAGTGATTCCAGATCTACCACGTTGATAATATTAAATATCACAAGGACAAGGTCTGATCAATTTTCTTTTTAATTAACTAGCTTTAATTAATTAATTAATTAATTAATTAAGCAAAGAAACAAGCCACAGTACATGTAGAAGTCAGAGAACAATGTAGTAGAGTCAGTTCTCTCCTTCCACCATGTGGGTCTCAAAGATCAAACTTATATCATCAGGGTTAGTGGTGAGTGCCTGTTTGTGGAGCCATCTCCCTGTCTGTCCTTAAGCTGGTCTTGTTCACTGCACAATGACAGGATGCTTGCAGTATTAAACACAATGACAGAGTGCTTGCAGTATTAAACACAATGACAGGGTGCTTGCAGTATTAAACACAATGACACTAAGTCAGTTTCAGATTCTCTAGTAGGTTCATTACTTTCTTAAAAACTTTAAATAAAATTAATATCTCATATACAATCTGGATCAAAGACCTAAGTTTATTGAAATGATGGATAAACCACAGGCAAGAAAAGAACTATGCAGAGTGTGTAAGTAAGCTGCCAGTGAGGCCCTGCCCTTCACTGATGGGTGCAGAGAGCTTCCTGCTCTGATGCCTGTTTTCTTATGTGGCTGTGACCCCGAGCTGCAGTCTTGGTGGTTTTGTCTCTTTCTGCTTTGCATCTTGGTCCTGGGACAACCTTGGCAAGCAGCTCATTATGAAGTGTACTAGTGCTGCCTGACTGAACTATTTTTTTTTTTCTGAGACAAGGTTTCTCTGTGTAGCCCTGGCTGTCCTGGAACTCACTCTGTAGACCAGGCTGGCCTTGAACTCAGAAATCCACCTGCCTCTGCCTCCCAAGTGCTGGGATTAAAGGTGTGCGCCACCACTGCTACTGACTGAACTCTTAAGGGCCCTTCTCCTGCTTCTGTCTATCATGCTCTCCAGTCATTATCAACTCCTCTTTTGAGCTCTTCCTTCTTCAGATCTGCTGTGTAGGTCCTCTTCCTGTGGGCTTACAGCAGCCTCCAGTGGTCTACATTTATCCTGCTATGCTCTGTGTTTTTCCTTAAGCTTTGGAACCAAGAAAGGCTCCTTCTGCCCCTTGGAACACCATTCAGCAGGATGTAAGGTCTCCGCTGTCTCCTCGTCCTTTCACTTCTTGTCCAGCACTTCATTTTTTTCACTACATTGTGCACAGTTTGTTTGGACCACAGACAGCAAATAATACTGTAGGCTGAAAAGAAACCAATGGATAGCAGCAAAGTAATGTATCAGGTACAGCACCATAAATCCACAGGGCTGTGCTAGCAATTTATTGATATCCAGTGTTCCGCAATGTATGTGTATAAACAGTTACATTGTGCTTGATATATATATATATATATATATATATATATATATATATATATATATAACCATGGTTAACAGAAAAGGAAGGCCTCGCTTCTGTTCCCTTTAACTCCATGCTTAGGGAACAATCTGCATTAAAAGAAGAAAGTTCTGGAGCCAGTGGGATGGCCTACCAGATTAAGGCATTTGCCACCAAGCTTGACAACCTGAGTTAGGTCCCTGGAACTCACAAAGTAGATGGAGAAAATCAATTCCTAGAGGTTATCCTCTGATGGCTGTACACATGTACCATGGCATACCTACCCTGTGGCATTTGTGACCCATCCCTCTTCCCACAAAAATAGGTAAAAAAAAAAAAAAAAGTTGAGGATTCTTCTACTTCCCTCCCAACTCCTCGGTCCAAGGCTGAGCTTCCCCTTAGCAGTCTTGCACTGAGCTTCCATGAAGACTGGATGGCTTCTTTTAGACAGGGGTTTGAATGTTCTTGTCTACTTCACAGAATGGTTTGAAAAATGAATAGCGCAATGTGTCTGGAGAAATTTTGTAAACCAGAGAGTGGTGTGCACATAACAGAGGGCAGAGGTGGGAGGAGCACATCAGTTTTAAATGACAGGAACAGTGGTTTGGTGTCCTCTGCTAGCTAGATAAATGGCGGGAACCACTCTGAGCTTCAGCTTTTCTCCTAGTGGAAATAAAGCAATGATGATAAATGTGAAGATGCTAACACGCAGTAGGTACTTTGAGAAGAGGTTAGCACCAGGCTTCTATTATGGATAGCACACTATTAGGCTGAGGTTCTGGATAGTCCCAAGTGAAGTTTTGTTTGTTTGGTTGGTTTTGTTTTTTTGTGGAGGCAATATCTATAAATGAAGTTAGTATATTTTTCTCATGTATTTTTGGCCTTCTGTTTTATATATATATAAACTTAGAACTCCTGTTTGAAAGTTTTGTCTTTGATTTATAGAGTTAAAAATTTCTAAGATGGGTATTCATCAGCAAATCACTGGTGGAAAACAGTCTAGTGAGTGGTTGGTTCGCACAAGCCACAGATGGGAGCCACATGTAATTAATGGCATCATTAACAAAAGTTAAAATAGCAAGTTAATTGTAATAGTGTATGTTTAAACTGTTGTGTCCAAAATATTATGATTTCAACATGGAACCGGTATGAAAATTATTGCTCAGTTACGTTATATTACTGTCGTGCGAGTTTGGTATTTATTTACACCAGTAAATTCTCACTTCAGAGTGGTCACATTTCAAGGGCTCAGTAGTCACCTGTGCCTTGAGACTAATCCCTGATAAACTGAGACATTGAGAGTAACTAAGACAGATTCCCTAGTACATTGTTGCATACAACAAAGGAGTTTAAAACTGAGGGAACCATGCTGTGTGCTAAATTCTCTAGTTGCTGGCAGTCCCAGCCTGTGCTGCAGTGAAGGGGACATTGGGAGCTCCTTCCTCTGGCTAGGAGGAGAAGGCCGCAGCAGGGCTGCATAAGTTCACATACTCGCTTGCTCAATCTTTCAACTCCTTCCACCCATCCCTACGTCCATGACTTCTTTTTGTTGTTGTTGTTACACACACACACACACGTGCACACGCTCAAAAGATTGCTCCTTCTGTTAAGAACTTCTTTAGGAGGTCATAAATTACTTTGAAAAATTAATGGTGGTTATGAACCCAATCCCCTGAAAAAACACCACACTTTGAAAGTTACAACATTGGTGAAGTCTAGATTGTAGGCCCTGATGCCTCCCCATTCAGTAACAGTGTAAAACAGTGTGTAGTGTGTGTGCCCTAGGTATCATTTAAGTTTGAAGTGTTTATAGGAAATATTAGTGATTGTAGATTGAGAGCACCCCTAGGCTTTTCACACTATGACTCCAGTTTCTCTGTCAGCACCTCAGGGCCTTTGCTCAGTTTGATGGTAGGTTACTGACACATACCACATCAGGCTGTGTTCCATAGAGACTTCTCCTTGGGTGCTGTGGATCTAGATTAGGGAAGGAAGGATCTGAGTGCTGTGGAGCAGTGTGGGCTCACTATGTCTTCCTCCTTGCAGGGTTCATAGAGAAGTTTCTTCTGAGTCAGTCTGGCAGGATCATGGTTGACAAGGTTTGCTGGCAGTTAAGACAAATGGGCACAGAACTTGAGGTGTGCACTCAGTGAAAGAAGCCAATCAGAAAGGCTGCACATGGTGATGGCAGCTGTGTAGCTTTCGGGAACCAATAGGATGTAGGTCAGTGGGTGTCAAGAAATGGGTAGAAGGAACAAATCCTCAGAATTCAGTCTCTAAAACATCTTTTTAAGTTCATTGAGAGGTAGTTGGATATTTCCCATTCTCCTCACCCCTACATTTGTATCTCCTCCTCTATTATAAATAGCCCCCAGTAGAATATACAGTTGTTATAACCAACAAACACACACGGATACTTCCTACTCACTTGACTCCATCATTTACTCTTGCTTTGTCCATCATTATAAAATGGATAGACTGTGTCAGGTGTGGGGTTAATAATACATGGGAAATCTCTGCTTCCGAGTTTGCAAAGTTCTTCTCATGCCTGCTGTCTCCATTGATTCTCACCAGAACTCTTCATGGTAGGAAGGAAAGAGATGAGCATCTTACCTGAAGGTGAGCACATGTTCAGAGAACTGGGCTAGGAGAGGATACAGTAGTGGCTTTTGCCAGGCCACACTGCTCATGGAGATCCCTAAGCAGCAGGGTTACTCCTAACCTCTGCCCAGCCTTAGGTAGCTAGGTAATGACGTCAGTTGTGATGTCTTGTTTGTTTGTGGCTAATGGGTGGGATGAACCAGTGAATTCTCAGACAACTCTGAGGCTAGTTTGGACCTGTGTGATCTTAAGTAGTCTTGGCAACTTTTTCCTCCAGCCATATCCTAGAACTCATGAAGCCAGGCTTGTTTCCAGCCTAATTAAAGCAGGTCACCTGAAACAGCTCAGAACAGAAGTGAGACCTTCACAGGAGGTGGTTTGATTTGATTTTCCTCCATATTTTGTCACTGAAATGGCTGACATTTTGGCATGTTAGATTCCTTTTTCTGCACAGGTTTCTGAGACAGTAATCCAGAAAACCCAGAAACCTAGTAAAGAGGAAGAACTCAGAAGACAGTTTATCTCTGAAGGAGGTACCAGCACTCTTCAGCAATCACGGTGCTAAATTTGGACCAAGCAAGCATCCAAAGCCTGATGTCCAAACTTAGTTTATGACTACAGTTTGATACGTTGGGCACATCTCTTCCTTCACGTGGCTTCAGTCTATTTGTGAGGCTTTAAGTCAGAGAGTCATCTGTTAAATAGAGTTGTTGGGTCACTTTGGCAACTGTGCACAGTCAGAATAAAATTTAGTCATTGAATCCTGTCTCTTCCCTGAAGCAGAGGTACCGAGTGTTAATTACAGTCTTGATTGATACCACAGAATCCATCATTTCCTCCATAGACCTTACCGCTGTGAAACGAGGAAGTGTCCTATCCATGTCTGGACCCGAGTGTCAAAGCAGTGCCTTGTGCTAGCCTCTGAGCCAACTTCACTCCCTCAGTCAATGTGACTTTGTTTGCAGTGAGCTCCAAGCCATGTCCAGAGCTGATGCTCACACTGCATGTCTTTCTTTCAGCACCCAGGCTGTACATCCCTGCTTTCCTCTGTATTGATTTCCATTTCTGCTATCTCTACACACTCTAAGAATATTTCTGGTTGCCAGCACCCCTCTCAAATTATGACATCTAAACTAAATTTGGTGTTCCATGTGCTGTCTGGCCTAGGCCTGTTTCACAGCCTACATCACAGAGTAAACGATTCAAATACCCAATCAGTATTCATGCTTCAAGGTCTGATTTAGCTTTATCATATGACACATATATGGTACCAGCACGTTTGTCTTGTGTGTTTATAAGGTCTCTTATGGGAGGTTGGGTGCTTGGATAGACAGTCCAGAAATAGATCCAGAAGAGCATGTCAAGTGATGTTCACCAGAGGTATGAAGAGGATTCAGTGATGAAAGCTTAGCTAGACAAAGGGCACCCGAGGCCTCATACACAGGCAGATCTGAGAAGAGGGAAGCGTCAGACAGCCAGTGTAACCAGTCAGTGAGCTTCAGGTTCAGGGAGAGGTCCTGTCCTGTGTATGCACTTGTGCACACATGCAGACATACCACACACATTGGCCTGGCTCACATAGATAATAATCCTCTCTAGAAAGAGCCTTGCCCAGGCTGATAATTCCCCTTATTTCACTTGTCTAGAGAGTAAGGAGAAAATACAATAAGGCTAGCATTCTTCTGAGGAAAGGGCTCCCAGAATACAGCAGCTGCTGTGTGTCCTCGTGAACTGACTCCACCTGAAAACCACTTATTCAGAAAGCTGCTTCCCAAGACCCTGGCCTCCGCTGAACACTCTAGTAGGCTTAAAGAGGACATAAATCAGGAGCCAGGCATTGGGGTATACACCTATAATCCTAATATCAGGAGGCAGAGGCAGGAAAATGGCTGCTAAGGTAAGGCCAGCCCAGGGTAAATAGTTCCATGTCAGTTGGATTTGGCTAATTTCAGATCAAGCAAATCCATAGGAACATAATGGCAAGGGGCCAGTTTTCATCATCTATGGGTCCTGGGGCTGTTTCTGTGAGTTGGATTTGCTTTCGACAGATGTAATATTTGTGTAGGTCTATGCAAACTCTACTGTAGAAGACCCCATAGTTAAACCCCTACCATACCCTCTGGCTCACGCCCATCTTCACATTGCTGTCTCCTGGAAGATGCTACACTGATGGGATCCTCTCCTAAGCAACCTTTGACACAGGCTTCTCTTAGTATGTAATAGCTGAGATCACCAAAACTGCTGTGTTTACTAGTAAGCATGTCAGCTTTTCATATCATATTTCACTGTATGAATGCAGAACATAGTATTTATCCATGTAGTTGAAGCGTGTCTGAGTAGCTTACCATTTTTGACAGTTGCCAGCTTTTCATATTGTATTTCACTGCATGAATGCAGTACATATCATGTAGTTGAAGGCATCTGAGGACTTATCATTCTTGACAGTTGTCAAAAAGGCTGCTGGACATAGTTATACACAGTTTTCCTCTCCAGAGAACAAACATGAGAGATGACCTGGCTCTGGCTCTTTCTAGAAATGTAGGAGAGTTACTACTGCTATGTTTCCTGTCTGCTATTCTAATAAATATACAATGAGATCTTACTGTAATTTTAATTTGCATGCCTAGTGATTAATCATTCAGCCATCTGAAAGCCCCACTGCTTTATAACCCACTTAAAAGTGTATTTTAGTCTGCATTTGGGGCAGTTTTTAACCATAGCTTTATTGAGGTGTAATTTACATAACATAAATTCACCCATTTAAAATGTATAATGTGGTGAGTTTCTGCAGACCATAATTGGTCATAAAATAGTCTTATCACTCAAGATGGTGAGTACTCATTAGTGTGGTAGCTGGTTTTTTTTTTTTTTTTTTAAGATTTATTGATTTTATTTATATGAGTACACTGTAGCTGTCTTCAGACACACCAGAAGAGGGCATTGGATCTCATTACAGATGGTTGTGAGCCACCAAGTGGTTGCTGGGAATTGAACTCAGGACCTCTGGAAGAGCAGTCAGTGCTCTTACCCACTGAGCCATCTCTCCAGCCCAATGTGGTTGTTTTTGCTTTAGTTTTTCTTTCTCGTTGGTTCAAAGATCTCCAGTATTACACACCCTCACTGTTGAGTTTCAGATGAAACACTCCATACACACACAAAATACACTGTGACTTTGTCCTAAAATTGTAACTGTGCTCCTCTTTGCTTCCCCCACTTAAGTAACTCTGCTTCTCTCCAAGACTTTACCATGCCCATTGCTCTTGAAAGTTCAGCTTCTCGTGGTTGAAGTCACTGCTCTGTTTCTTTCTTTCATGGTGCTTCCATTCCTCTGAAATATGACTCGCCCTGAGGGTTCATTATGTCCTTAGGCATTCCATTGCCATAGCCAGTCATACCTGTGTATGCTGCAGATGACTTAAGCAGGCCTTTGGTTAGGAGTAGGGTTGCCCTGAGCCTGCCATGGTAGGCTCAGCTCTCCTTTTCCATGTCTGTCCTTCTCTGTAAGGCTAGGGACGTGTGTACTTCTTGAGTCAGCACAAGAGCCTAACTGAGATTCTGAATATTTATCATGTATTTTAAGAGCTGTGCAGGGGCAAATGGTTACTAAAAGGTGACTGAACAGTAACCTCTACCAATAGAGCAACGTTCTTGGAAGAAGCGGACATTACTGTGCCTGTGATATCTCTCTGCATTTTCCTCAGTAAATACTGTTGATGGGGTAAAGTGTGTAAGTTGAAATCCTGGAAGGCAAGCCTAATTTTGACTGTGGTAGATGGAGGTTATTTCAGGAGGGAGGATAACTGGGTGTGAAGGCACAGAAGCCTGTGTGTCTGTTCATGACTATGAAGGGAGCATGTACAGACAGATCAAAGCAGTGTCCTCATGAGGCCAAAGTCATGGGCCATAGATGGCTGAAGAGACAGGGGGTATTCCCCTACAAAATTGCTCAAGTGTCTTATCTGGCTGTTTACACTTTACTCTCCAAGTTCTGTAACTGAGGAGGGAAGGTATATGAAGGCAACCCCTAGGCTGTGGATGGATGCTTGGGAGTGCCTGGGGTGTTTAGTAAGCTGTAGCTGGTCTTTGCTCCTTTGTGAGTTCTTTTTCCCACCCTTTATCCACCCCACCCCCACCCCATTTTACCACCCTTCCCATTACTAAATAGGAGAGAAAGAAGGATAGAGAGACCCTGAATCTAATTTATTTCTTCTTTGAACATGACTATTAAACCACACCCAACCCCCTGAATGACCACCAATCAAATCAGCCTCTCGGGCCTAGCATTTATATACCCTCTGAAAAGTTCCAGAACTCTAACTGCCACACAATGGCAGACACCATCTGCAGCTGGCAAACCAGGACTCTGCTAGAGCCTGAGGCAAATCATAATCTCCTGCCACAGTCACTTTGAAGAAGCCCCATATTCCCACACCTCAGATTAAAACAAAAACACATTCTTATAATATTCCTGCGTTTTTTAAAGAAAACAAAACTCCAAAATTCTCCCTACAGTTAACTGGTCTTTAGTAGCGCCTGCAGCAAGAGCTGCAACTGTGCTGTGTAAGTGAGCATGTTTGGCTAGCAGTGATTTGAGTGTGAACCTTGTAAGAAAGGCCTAGAAGATCGTCACTGAACATACAAGACTCTCCAGCAAGTCCGATTCCCACTTTGATTTTTGAAGTCATAGTTAAGGCTCTAAGACTCCGATAAGGGTAGCACAGGCACCGTCACATTAACAGTGCGCATTGCTAACCAACCTCATTGCTTTGCAGGTAGCACAAGTTCTGAGCGAGGGTTTCTCTACCTCTTTACTGGTCCAGCACCTCCTGATTCCTTCTTACAGTGTCCTGCCTTTACCACAGAGGTTGGTGATGTGTCAGTTCTTCAAGAGTTAGCTCCTTTGCTATCAGTCCAAGTCCCTTCTGTACTTGCTATCCCAAATGGCTGTTAAAAGTCAATATCCCAGAGTGGTGGTGTTGAAAAGGTTGTGAGCCATTAGGCCACTAGAGAGACATGTCCTGGAAAGTATGGAGGGATCCTAGACTCCCAGTCTCTATGGGTTTTCTGGCTGGCAAGTCATTTGCTCTGCCATCTGCTTTTGGCGTTATGTGTCACCCTTACCAAAGGCTCAGAAAATGGGACTGCCTGATTTGAGTTAAAACAAGTTTTAACAAACTTAGACTTGGACCTTTAAAAGCATGAGTTCAATCCTTTCAGTAGTAGGTGTCCAGGCATTTTGTTCTAATGACAGAAAGGTGATTAACATGATGCTGCTGTGAAGTGATTCCTTCAAAGAACACATGGACTCTTGAAGCCAATAGAACGCCTTTATTCTCTGGCCAGGGGCCACATGGAGGAACTTGCCCAAATTGTCTTGGCTTTTTATGCACAAAAACCATATCCAGGTTGACACACTTAAGTCAGCAAGAACAGTTACCAATAGGCAGAACCACAGAAGCCAAAAAACAAGGTCAGTCAGTATATTTAAGGACTTTCCCAGAACTATGGAGATGCTGGATTGGGTCTTTGTTCTCATTTTGGCAGGTGTTAGGGTCTCTGTGCTGTGCTCTTAAGTCAGTGGTGCCTTGGTGTCTTTAATAGGTGTCAGTTGTTCTAGGTTCTAGGGGCCTGAGATAATCTCATATGCATTCCACAAAGGTGAGTTGAACAGTCCCTGGCCTGTTTGCCGGTCTCTCAAGGAGGTTTCCTAAGCGAACTGGCTTTGGGTTTAGTCCCTAACTTGTTTTAACAAACTCCCAAGTTCTTTGGAATCTGACAGTACCTCTTGCAGATCAAGTAGATGTTTCTGTGCTGACATGCGGAGCCAGCAGCCTTGGCCTGTCTGCTGCAGGTGTTGGTCCTTCCTCTTCGCTCATTCCTAAATTCCTTTGTGGGGTCACCGTTTACCCTAAACCTGCTGGCACCTTATATCTTAAGCTCTGTGCTGGCCAGATCACATTACAAGCTGCTTCCTTCCTCACTAAACTGCTTCTTTGGTACCAACATCTCCTATCCCATGTTCCCAACAGTTTCTATTGTCTTTACATGATGGGCTTAAGCGCTGTTATACATAGATTTTTACTTTTATTTGTGGGAAGGGGACACATGTAACACTCAGCATGTATGGGGAGATCATTGGACAACCTTTGAGAGTCAGTTCTCTCTTCTACTGGGATCAAGCTTGGGTCATCAGGCTTGATGGTAAGCTCTTACCTGCTAACTACCTCAAGGCCAATCCATGAATTTTTAATAAAGCCATTCCTTTCAATGAACAGATGAAGAAGCCAGAGTGATAGTAAAGTGGGGATAACCAGAAAGTCATGCATAAAGCAAGGGCAGTCCAGAGCTTTTTTCCTTTCCTGCTCCTTCTCATAATTCTGCTAAGTGTGTTACTAAAGCTCTAGGACTGAGTTAACAGGCCCAGTCTAGCTACCTTCTTACTGAAACCAGAAAAGACAGTAGCACCATGTAAAAGTCAGAGGAAGTGGGAGAGGAAACTGAAAGGTACTGTATCACAGAGATATTTACACGTAGGCCAACATCTTCAGGAAATGAAAAAATTACTTTTGTTATTGTGATAACTGGAACCGATTCTACTTCTCTCCTTGAAGCGACAGTAGTGACTTACTTTGAAAACATCTGTAAAATGAGCAAAATCTACAAAGGGTACTGAATCAAACAGGCTTCAGAGAGTGTATAGGACTCTGACTCTTGAGAAGAAATACCATGATAAGCCCTACAGTGGCTGGAGGCCTCTGCCTCTGTTTGCTTTTCTGTTTTAGGGAAAAGGTGGAGTCTAAGCTAACAGGATCGCAGGAGGCAGATCTTGGACTTCCAGGTCACATAGAGTTAGGCTGAGTAAGAACTAGAGGAGGAGGAAGCAGGTCTGAGTAGAGACAGCTGAGTTCTGTGTAAGGCTTCCCTCTCTGGAGCTGTTGCCTAGGGGCTATCTGTGCACCTAGAGCACTCCTATAAGCCAGCTCAGATCGTCCTCTGCAGAGCTGAGCAAGAAAGGGTGGTGTCAGAGCCATGCAGTGCAGCAGCATGTGGGGCTGTCAGCTCAACCTAAGCCAAGAGACCCACCACAATGTGAATATGATATGTCTCCCACAGGCTAGTATGTTAGGGCCTGTGGTCTCCAGCTGATAGTCCTATTTGAGAGGGTCGTAAAAACTTTAGGTGGTGGGCCATGAGGTTTTATCCCCTGGCCCCACTTCCAGTGTGACCAAGTTTCTAATACCTGGTCTGCTGTTTCCTGTCATAAAAGACTCTCTCCCTTTGATTGTTCATTTGTTTGAGAGGGTCTCATTCTGTGGACCAAGATGACCTTGAACTCACAGATCCACCTACCACTGCCTCCTAAGTACTAGGATTAAAGGTGTGTACCACTACACCTGGACAGATCCCTTCTAATGGTCTACATTAGCCAGACGAACCCTTCCCTGGTGTCGTAGTCAGGGTTTCTATTCCTGCACAAAACATCATGACCAAGAAGCAAGTTGGGGAGGAAAGGGTTTATTTGGCTTACTTCCACATTGCTGTTGATCACCAGAGGAAGTCAGGACTGGAACTCAAGCAGGTCAGGAAGCAGGAGCTGATGCAGAGGCCATGGAGAGATGTTCCTTACTGGCTTGCTTCCCCTGGCTTGCTCAGCCTGCTCTCTTATAGAACCCAAGACTTCCAGCCCAGGGATGGTACCACTCACAAGGGGCCCTACCCCCTTGATCACTAATTGAGAAAATGCCCCATAGCTGGATCTCATGGAGGCATTTCCTCAACTGAAGCTCCCTTCTCTGTGATAACTCCAGCCTGTGTCAAGTCAACACACAAAACCAGCCAGTACACTTGGGTTGTTCCTGTTAGGGATTTTGTCACAGCAACAACACAAAAACCTGGCACTCAGAAGTGAGGCCATTCCTGCGATAAACCTGAACACATGGTTTGTATGCTTTTGGAACTAGCTTGTGTGAGGAATGAGGAAAAATTTAGAGCTCTGGGCTAAAGAAGCCCCAGAGTATTATAAACTGAATTCGCTGGGCATCTGGTGGAGCCCAGAAGACTAAAAAACCTGTAAGAACCACAGGCCTACACCATGGCTTAGTCAATACAGTACCTGCCATGCATGCAGGATCTGAATTGTCCAGATCTCTGGCACCTATATAAAGTGCGGGTGTGACAACAAGCCCACTGCAGGGGTTGAGGAGGTGTCACATGTCACAGATCCCTGTAGCTCACTGACCAATCATCCTGGCCAATGATGAGTTCCAGGGTCAGAGAAGACCTTGTCTCAAAACTAAGATGGCCTGGCTCATAAGGTTTCAGAGCTGAACAAGGACTTTGTCAGTACCTGGGCTAGAGTCCATTCTTGTGATATTCTGGGGAAAATGTATGTCTGTATTCTGCCTGTAGCCTTAGACCTTGAGTGAGGCCCAATTCAAAAGTAGGGAACTTGCCAGGCCTGTAATCTTAGCATTCAGGAGGTAGAAGCAAATGGATCTTTGTGAGTTTGAGGCTAGTTTGAACTACAAAGGACATTTCAAGGCAGCAGAGCCACTCAACCTGTGGCAGTGCCTTTGCCCCAGCTCCTGTTGTGGTAGACAGTGAGAGCAACAAGTGAAACAAAACATCGACGTGTATACTTGTGGAGGAAGGAGCTATGAGCAAGCTAAAGTTGTAGACATAGGGGGTAGTTATTAGATAGGAACCTCCATATTTTATAGGGATGATATGGAAGGTTCCCTGAGGAGAAGACCTGAGACATCAAAAGCTCCAGCTTGTGAAAATGCAAATTTATATATATCCAGAGAACCTGAAGTAAGAGTGTCTACAGGGGTTCCGTGCTGGATAAACACCTATGGAAGTGTTTCCCTGGCTCTGCCTTCAAGGACTGAAGAACCCTGATCCAGAAAGATCAGGCTACATCTCCAGTTGGAGGTAAGGTAGGATGGTGAAAGAACATGGAAGGCTCACACCAGGGGTCCAACCCACTGAAGCCAGGCAGTGTGTGGCAAGATCAGGAAAGCCCCAGGAGGTCTGTCCCAGGCTAACATGGAGGGTGATTGCCTGTCTCAGACTAAGGTGAAAGGTGATTGCCTGTCTCAGACTAAGGTGAAGGGTGATTGCCTGTCCCAGGCTAAAGTGGAGGGTGATTGCCTGTCTCAGGCTAAGGTGAAGGGTGATTGCCTGTCCCAGGCTAAGGTGAAGGGTGATTGCCTATCTCAGACTAAGGTGGAGGGTGATTGCCTGTCTCAGACTAAGGTGGAGGGTGATTGATTGCCTGTCCCAGGCTAACGTGGAGGGTGATTGCCTGTCCCAGGCTAACGTGAAGGGTGATTGAAGAAGACACCCAGTATTGCCCTCTGCCCTATATACATGTGCACATACATGTATGCATGCACATGTAGGTACACACACATGAACACATGCACAAACACACACACAAAAACCTAAAGAACTTGCTGGGCTTGGTGGTTCATGTTATGATCCTTGAGAAGTAGAGAAAGGAGTTCAGGGGTTCAAGGTGATTCTCAGCTACATAGGGTTTGAGGCCAGCTGGAGAGAGAGAGAGAGAGAGAGAGAGAGAGAGAGAGAGAGAGAGAGAGAGCGCAAAAGCAGATTTTTGCCTTAACCAGGGCTAGAAGGAAAAGTCACTTTAGAAGAGGGATCAGAGTGATGTATTGCATGCTTTAAAAATGAAGGGAGCCATGGACCAAGGAATGTGGGTAGTATGTAGGAGAGGGAAAGGGGAAGGGCTCACACTTCTGCAGAGCCTCGAGAGGGGGTGCGCCATTTCCACCGTCGTAAGTTAACCTGAGATTGTGTTGAGACTTCTCACCTACTGTTATCCCACAATAATTATGAGGTAATGCATTTTTACTTTTGTAAGCCACTACGTCTGTGGCAATTTGTTACAGTGGTAACAATAAAGACTACTGAATAGACAGTGTTCTTAATAAAACTCCAAAATGTAGAAAATATAATTATTAACAGAACTGAAGATGCTTAAGTCGCTTAGAGATTGTCAAGGCCTTTCAACAATTGATGAAATGTTTAGAGAAAAGAGTGAGGACATAGAAGTTCTGCACCTATTAACCACGTTGACCTAACAGACATTGTAGGAAACACACTTCCTCTCTCGTGACCACAGTATCTTCATCAAAGTGAGCTACATACTGGACCCTAGATATCTCTGTGCAGGTAAAACATTTGTGTTCATACCAAGAAACACAAAAGTCATACTAAAAGCATACGTTCGGACCACAGTAGTAAATAGCAAGAAAACACCATAGATTTTGAAGCTAAACAAAATTAAATAACATACTTCCAAATAGTCCACATTTACAAAGAAAAATTCACAAGGGAAAAAAACAAATACCCCAATCAGCTAAAAAAAAAAAAAAAAAACCCACAAGTCAAAAACATGGTTTGCAGCTGACACATGCTTAACAAGAAATACAGATCTTTAATGCCTCTGAAAATGCATTTTCTTTTTTTTCTTTTCTTTTCTTTCTT